>JAVTVY010013109.1:0-55247 GCA_036873755.1 Hanleya hanleyi | reverse complement strand
TGTAATTCTGTCTCGTAAAACGTGCCTTGCAGTCTCTCGCCTTGTAGATCTTCCAGTTGATAGACGTGGGGCTGTCGAGGTTTATGGCGAACGATGACAAAGTGCTCGTCACTCCAGTTGGGCAAGTAACTTTTCTCAAATTGGCCTTTCACTTTACTGATCCGCACTACATCTCCACGTTTGTACCGGGGTGCCGTCAGTGGTGGACTGTCTGAGTACAGCGTAGCACGCACTTGATGTTCGTTGCGTTCTGTCACATCACGGGGAGCTCGCTGGATACTGCGATGATAGGCGCGATTGTAGCCTTGGACCAGTTGAGGTAATACATCGATGTAGCGTCGGGTGTTTTGGGCAGTAAAATACTTGTACATGCGGCCTTTGAAGGTACGATTGAAGCGTTCCACCACAGAAGCTTTCGTCTCGTTGTACGTATGAAAGAAAAATACCTTCTGTTTCTTAAGAAAGGCTTGAAAGGGTCGGTTGAGAAATTCTGTGCCTTCATCGGTTTGTAAATAAAGAGGTTTGCGCCCCGTCTTGAAAATCTGCTGAAACGCTGCTATGAGATTCTCTCCTGTTTTGGTACGAATGGATAGGACCCAGGCATACTTGGATAAAATATCGATACAGGTCAATATATACCGATGTCCATCATTGTCAGGTGCAAATCGACTCATGTCCACTAAATCCGCCTGCCATTGCGCGTCTATACCGCCGACGATCACCCGGTTACGGCGAAAATGACGTCGGGCGGCTCGATGTAAACTATAGGTGTCTTGGGTTTTTAACCAGTCTCGAACTTGAGTTCGACTAATGCCTTGAGAATGAGCCGCTCGAGCTAGCGCCCCCACAGCGCTATAGGCGGCTGGACTCGTCGGATTGTAATACAATTCGGTTAACACCTTGTTAATCACTGTAGACTTCTCCTTTTTTCCCGACCGCCGCCGCATCACGGTCTTCTTATTTCCCTTCATCGTTCAGGGTCGTCATGTGTGTTGTTCTCTTCATCGGGTGACACTGACACTCTAGCCTCTGGGCATTCTATAGATATAGGATTTTCCTCGGCTGTAGTAGTAGTATCCTGTAGTTTTTCATGAGGTTCAGCTAGCGCGTCTTCTATAGCACGAGCCCATGCTAACTGGTCGGGTGTTCGGTCGTCCGGTGTAAACAACTGGTCTACAATAGGCACTATTTTCTCCAAGGCTGACCACAGAGTGGGAGTTATGAGGATACTTCGCGCATGGTCTTGGTAGCGACCCACCCATGGGAAGAGGGAAGTACGGTATACATAAATGGCATTGTCCATGTGGATGAGGTGTCCGTCCAATTCACCGCTCAACACCCGTTTAAACTTAGTCCATCCATCGCGCTGTAGTGTCACCGTATTCGATAAAGTCTCAGCGCGTGCCCAGCAAATCGCGCCACCATCTTCCACTAGGGTCACATAATCTTGATAAACGTATAATCCCACCTGGTAAGGTGTAAGGGGGAGGATAGCTCGTAGTGACATGCTTGCTCTAAATGTCGAACGGAGAATGATACACACTCTGTCTCATCCCTGGTATTTATAGGGTCAGGACCTATTCTGTGAGAGGCGGCTCGTGTGGAGCGAGTACTTTATCCACCACGGGCACTATTTGTTGCAAAGCCGTCCACAGATCGGGATCCAGAGTAAATCCGCCTCGCTTGAGACAGATAAGTCGGGCAAAATACGGTCCCCGAAAAATATATACATCGCCACACAGGTGAATACTATCTCCGTCAAGCTGACCGAATAACACACGTTTCAAGGTAACCCAGCCTTCCGAGGTTAAAGACACACGCGCCGGTTCTGGCGTGCACCAACATCGGGTATCATCATCAATGAGCTCGACGCGTCCGGGATATAATAATAAGGTACAATCCGGGGTCAGCGTACGGGTAACGACCGAATTCGATTCAGGGTACAGTAGATCATGAACCTCGGTAATAATAGCTTTCAGCGCCTGCCATAATGCTGGCCAAAGTACAATAGCGCTACCCCCACACTGTTCTAACCGCGGGAAAAACGAATCCTCTCTGCCACTCCGCAGGTAGACACCGACACCGACATGCATAAAATCTACTTCGGGCTCTTTGCCCTGTAACATGCGTGTCAATAGAGTCCAGCCGGCAAGGGTTAAAGATAATTTCACTTCTTCAGGATGTTCCTTGATGAGATGCAATTCATGATCATACACGATGAGAATCACTTCAGACGTCAGTTGAAAGAAAGCGAGTTCCTTGCCCGGTGCTGCCATAATGATGAATGACAAAAATACTAGCCAGACAAAAATTTATATAGATCGATTCTTGCTAAATTTTCATTGTAATAAAAATTGTAAATAAAAAAATCATACCCTGGGAAAATAATTAAATTAACAATGCAATTTTTTGGTAGACGCTCCCAGAGTGCATAAATTAATATTCTTGACTAATAATATGATAAAAATAAAATTATATCATTGCTGAGCTATAATATCAAGTCCTGATAATTACCAGAACAATCTATAGGGCTGTGAGATAGCCAAACCCGATGCTTGCAAAGCCATACTATATAGGTAATAGAGGCTATACGTACGTGAAGGTATTTTTTAAATGATAAACTGTGTACCCTAGTACGCATGACACAGCTTATAAATTTAAGGAAACGTTAATTCACTGAAACAATTACTGAAATAGGTAGCCCACATCCTTTTCATAATACTAGCTTAATAAAACAATGTAATTCATACGATAAACACATTTAATAAATTACGAAATAGCATGAATTGAAAAAATGCGCTTCAATTATAGGTCGTATAAGAAAGGGGCCGCAACTCTGTTTTTGACACCAATATTCAAGCGGCAACTGCGTAGATTGTGTTTTTCTCACCGTAAACGAAGGCTATGTTTTCATCATTTTCTGGAGTTCTCTTTGGATAAACGTGCTGGAATTTTCAGGGAACTAGTATAGGGTGGTAAGTGATAGACTTCATATATTTTTAATCCGGAAAATTAATTTATTTTTAATGTACCGGTTTTTCCGTACTTCCGTACTTGAACATTACGCCTCGAAAACTCGCTAAAAATTATAAAATCATGGCGTAGTCAAGGGCTAGACGGCTAAAATTTTAACTACTATACCCTCAATTATCTGAGTTCAATTGGAACTAAAAAATTCTACGGGCGCTGACAATTATTGTAAAATGACAGCCGTTTATAATTCAGAAAGAAACACACACAAATTCTCCGGAAAAATACACAGGGTACACGACTTCGCCGAGGTCCGCGCTTCGTCTATATATAGTGCGACCCGCTGGCAGCGGACTATTCGAAAACTTTTTTGACATGTCAAAAGCACCAGAGAATATGGAAGAAGAAGCACCCAAGACCACTACCACCGAGGCAGTACCAGTGTTGAGAAGAGGACAAAGAGCGATGATGAGAGCGGAGCCAGCCAGAGTACCGCAGTTAAGTCAAAGGAAAAAAAGAGCGATGTTAAATTAAATCAAATCCTTTTGGGCCCGAGAATTTAGGGGCTGGCAGACCATGCTGCTGGGAGGGGTAGGAGCCCGACAAGTGAGCACCGCCAGGAATGTTCGGGAGCTGCTAAATGCGGCGCGAACCACCATCAACGAGGCGGAGTGGTTCGACTTTTTACAGAGAACGATGCAAGAAGCCACGCACCCCCACCCGCCTCCAGTCCTGGCGGTGCGGCCATTATCACCACCACCAGCAGTACCCTTTCCCCTGCAAGACCTGCCAGCCCCCGTACTTGATGAACCGCCGAACACTACAATCATCGCGCCGGCTAATTTTTTAGATGGTGAACCAATTTTCATTGAAGATGATGATGACGAAGAAGAAGATGAGATACAACATATGTACACCATCACCCCTAACCATCGGTATTTCTCCGTGTCCAGAGAGACGACTACGGGGGAGTAAGCTACTCCCACTCCCCCCCTGAATAAAAACAGGGTTAAAAAATAATAACCGTTCTTTTCAGAACGAATCAATCCTTCCGAGAGAGGAAGCTTCTAACTGGCACATCAATTTCCAAAGCATACAGCCCCACCCATTATTTTTTATTAGCAATGCATCACCAAAAAATAAACAACCCCTGGCCGATATCAAAGAGTTCTTGTGAGGACTGATCTCTTATATATACACAGAATTTTTTCTCTTCTCCCATTAATTGTCCGAACGATAACGGACATTTTATTTTTTTATTTTAATATGTCCGAAGCATAACGGACATTTTATTTTAATATATTTCAACCCGAATAAATAACGGGTTGAAATTTATAGCACAGGGATAGGTGGGAATCTGTTTTTTAATTTTTAGGGTGGTTATTAAAAAATAACCAGATAATGTAATTAGCCATTCATTACATTGTTGAGGGGGTCTGTAGTCGTTCTCTTCTATCAGCGCAGACGGTACATGTCAAAGGTAGTAATTCACACTGTTGGGGTCTGTTGGCCTCTGCACATGTGGGTATTTGCGCCCGGCGATGGATGCAGGCTTGACATAATGCCTGGTGACCGCAAGGGGCGATGGCAAACTTTGCAAACTGGTTACTACATTCCACGCAATGTAAATATAAAGCGCTTTGACGTTCTGTGTTACATCCCAATGTTGAAGTTGTTATTGCCCAAACATAATACACCTCGTCGTAGATTTTTTTGGGGATTATTTTCCTCTCTCTCTTGGGCCTTATATCTTTTCTGTATTTCCTCTCCTGTTGCCTATTTCTATTCATCCTGACATCTTTTCTGTTTTTTCTTGCGTCTACCCTCTTCTTCTTTGTTAAATGTTCTCTGTTCTCTGCCTTGTCATCCGGTCTTTCTTCTGTAGCATCGGTTCCATGGCTTCCATCTGTTTCGTCGGTTCCATCTTGTGCCGTTTCGTCTTTTTCTTTAGCTTGTTGTGATTTCAACATCCTTTCTAACTTGCAGTCTATCTCGTCAAAACATTGGTATACGTCTGGGGTAACATCCGGTATGGCTGTAGTTGAGGCAGGCTGGTTCCCGGGTTGAGGTGGAGGTAGTGGAAATAATTCTTCCATTACATCATTTATCCAGGATTGGTCATCTACCAAATTAATGATATTGCCGTAGAGTTGTACTTGATTTTCATCATTTGTGAACAAGTCTGATGTATCAATGTTGATTTCAGTCAGGGGTGGTGACTCCATGACTGGGTACTCAATTGTGAATAATTAAAAAAATACTGCGCTATTTATAGTCTAATACGCGGACCGTAGCGAGAGCACTCTAGCTGTGTGATATATATTTTACGACGCTGACAATCTGTGTTTCTTTTCCAATTTTAAAACGGCTGTCATTTTACAATAACTGTCAGCGCACATATAATTTTATTGCAAGTTGAACTGAGGCAATTCAGTGTATTGTATTTAAAAAAATTTAACAGTCTAACGCTAAACTATACCGTTATTTTATTAATTTTTAGTGATTTTAAACCCATAAAGTTAGTGTACGGTAGTATGAAAAACCAGGTACATTGGAAATAAATTGATTTTCCTGACTAAAAATACGTGTAGACTATGGGTTACAGTCTTATAATAGTTCCCTGAAAATTGTAACGGGTTTATCGAAAAAATAATAGGAAATTTTAATGCTGGGACAATGGTAACACAGCACTATACAGTGGGCCAGCATATCTTGCACTGACTGACACCGGTGTGGGAGATAGATACAAGATGGCGGCCTGTGGATGGCCGCCATTTTGTACCCACCTCCCAATCACTATACAGTGGCCCAGCATATCTTGCACTGACTGACACCGGTGTGGGAGATGAGTACAAGATGGCGGCCTGTGGATGGCCGTCATTTTGTACCCACCTTCCACCCCATCCGACTAGACTATAAATAACGTGTATATTGACATTTATTCACCAATACAAATCATGAGTTCTAGAAGACGACCCCTGTTCACCCACCATCCCACTCGAGATCCGAGAAATGCTGCTGCTACAGAACAACACAGAGAGATGGTTAGCAGTGAAGAAGATGGAGGATTGACGATAATCACAAGTTTTCACAGGGTTATTGAAGACGAATCCACGTTAAGACACAGTACAGAAGACCTTGCGGAACAACTCCGGCGAGATGTAAGAGCAGAAGAGAATAGACGGATGCGAAGGCTAAGTGAACAACAGGACCAAGAAATCAACAGAATGGAAGTCATAGAAGAAAACGACAGTGATGTCACGGATGGTGGGGAACAAGACGGCGAGCTTCCATGGTTAACTAGTAGACCTCCAACAACAACAACGATGACGTCGCCTGTCGAAACTCCCAGTATAATGACTTCGGCTGAAGACCATGCAGGGTTAAATAGACTTGCAACAACAACGTCGCCTGCCGAAACTCCCAGTATAACGGCTGCAGAAACACCACCACAACCATGCCAACACGAAGTCGAGGTAACCCGCCTCAACGAACAGATTATCGCCATGCGGAGAGGGATGGATGGACTGGAGACGACAATGAATGGAATGGAGGCGGAAATTTCCCAACAGAAGAAAGAACGACATATAGAAGAAAAAAAAACACGCTGTAGTATCTGTACCGATGAGGAGAGCTTGTATGCCGTGTTACCGTGTGGACATCTTTGCCTGTGCAAAGATTGCTGGGTGACACTGTCGTGTGAAGGTGCTATGTGTCGCTGCGTTGATGCCGGAGAGTCCCATCTAAAAATAAAGTGCCCCATATGCAGGAAGCATGTGGGAGGGGTAAAGAGAATATACCGCGCATAAGTGTGGTGTAACACTTTCAAAGGCCCTTTTCAGGGCCAACCCATCTTTCCGGAAGAGAAAACTTCTATCAAAAGCACACAAAAATTAACACCAACTCCCATCATGCTACTCCCCAAAGAAAAACATTTTTAATTTTTTTTTTACCATTTTTTGAAATTATTGAAAAAAAGGGGTGAAAGGGGAGAGGTACAAGTGGGGGGAGGGAAAGGAAAATGGAAGCCAAAAATTTTTTTTTTTTTTTAAATTTAATTTTCATTTTCTATGTTTTTTTAACAATTAAAAATTGAAATGAAAAAAAGGGGTGAAAAGGGAAAATTGGAAGGGGGGAGGGAGGTTTTTTTTTTTTTTTTGAGGTAGTGGGTCGAGTGAAGTATCAAATTGAAGCTTACGTTGAATGCTTCACATTGATACCTGATTCGACCCCATTGGACCACTAGGGGCTCCCCTAACTCCAAAAAGGCTATTTTGAAGATCGATATCAACCTTCATTTTTTTTTTTTTTTTTTTTTTTTTTTTTGGAGGTAGTGGGTCGAGTGAGGTATCAAATTGAAGCATTTCATGAATGCTTCACATTGATACCTCACTCGACCCCATTGGACCATTAGGGACGCCCCTAACCCCAAAAAGGCTATTTTGAAGATCGAGATCGATCTTTTTTTTATTTTTTTTTTATTTTGGAGGTAGTGGGCCGAGTGAGGTATCAAATTGAAGCATTTCATGAATGCTTCACATTGATACCTCACTCGACCCCATTGGACCACTAGGGGCTGCCCTAACTCCAAAAAGGCTATTTTGAAGATCGATATCAATCTTCATTTTTTTTTTTTCATTTATTTTTATTTTGGAGGTAGTGGGTCGAGTGAGGTATCAAATTGAAGCTTAGGTGAAGGGCTATCTAATGGACTGGGTGTGAGGTTAACATATCGACCTTCTGCGCATGCGCGGCGGCCAAAAGATATGAAAATAGCCTTTTTGGAGCTAGGAGAGCCCCTAGTGGACCGATGGGGTCGAGTAAGGTATCAATGTGAAGCTTATGTGAAGGGGCATCTCATGGACTGGGTGTAGGGTTGACATATGGGCCTTGTGCGCAATTTAAAAAAAGAATGAAGATCAGGCAAGACTTCAAAAGGAGGTGCTGCTGGATCGTCTGGAAAATCTTCTCCACGTCTCATGCTTTTCGTCTCATACAAGCGGATAGGCAAGCAGGCAGGCAGGCAGGCAGGCAGGGAGGCAGGCAGGCAGGTCAGGTAAGTCAAATTGAATACACCCCTTTCCCTAAAAATCGACTCCTTTTATACGTTTTTCACTGGAGGTGGGTACAAAATGGTGGATACCCACCTGCCACAAAAAAATGATGGAGGGTGTGGTGGGAGGTGGGTACCCACCTCCCACCACACAACCACACAGGCCGCCATCTTGTACACACCTCCCACCACACATCACTCACTGGTGTGGTGGGAGGTGGGTACAAAATGGAGGATAAACACCTCCCACCACCCGCAAACCAAGCCGCCATCTTGTACCCACCTCCCACCACACAACCACACAGGCGTGAGGTGGGAGTGGGTACAAAATGGCGGATACCTAACAAGCCGCCATCTTGTACCCATCTCCCACCACACAACCACACAACGAGGTGGGTACAAAATGGCGGATACCTAACAAGCCGCCATCTTGTACCCACCTCCCACCACACAACCACACAGGCGTGAGATGGGAGTGGGTACAAAATGGCGGATACCTAACAAGCCGCCATCTTGTACCCACCTCCCACCACACAACCACACAGGCGTGAGGTGGGAGTGGGTACAAAATGGCGGATACCTAACAAGCCGCCATCTTGTACCCACCTCCCACCACACAACCACACAACGAGGCGGGTACAAAATGGCGGATACCTAACAAGCCGCCATCTTGTACCCACCTCCACCACACAACCACACAGGCGTGAGATGGGGAGTGGGTACAAATAACGGATACTACAAGCCGCCATCTTGTGCCACCTCCCACCACACAACCACCTGGAAGCGTGAGGTGGGGTGGAGTACAAAATGAGATACTAACAAGCCGCCATCTTGTACCCACCTCCCACCACACAACCACACAGGCGTGTGGTGGGAGGTACCACCTCCCACCACACAACCACACAGGCCGCCATCTTGTACACACCTCCCACCACACATCACTCACGCATGCGCACATCCACACTTATGACGTCAATACAAGTTCTGCGCATGCGCAGTGAGGCGCTATTCCGCTGAAAGACTCTTTATATACTACTAACCTTGTTGAAGATACACTTCTTTAGGGGTGGATGCAATCGTGATATTCTAGGTAACCTTGCTTTATTCGGTAATCACGACCGTCCTCCTTGGAATTTCTTCTGTCATTACCTGGATCCCAGCGGTCATCTAAGGATGAGTACCTCCTGTTTCTCCAGTGCCCAAATTGGGATTTGCTGGTTGGTTTGATGTCTAGAATATTCTGGATAAATGTTTTGAAGTTAGCAGCCACACTTTGTTTGGTGCCACTACTGAACAGGTGTACACCATCAGACATCATAAAGTCATTGATAGGTTTTCCTCTGCTACTCATGTTTGAGTTGTCCACTACAGTTATCTGGCTATCATGGAGGCAACTGTGCTGAAGGGGGGTATAACATTCGTGTATCTTGTTGTTCAGTTCGTCCATGTCGCTACGATGAAGCCCAAGCGAGATGATGACAATGGGCTCATTTTTGGAGGCATGAAGTTAAGATTTTAGCTCCTGCATATTCCTTGCACAATAATCTGGGATGTGCTGTTTAACTACGTTGTAATCAGTAGGTAGTGTATCCAGCAAAGCTTCAGCTTCTTGAAAGGTGTAGGTTATTTGCTTTTCAGCCCGACACTGTGAAGTCAGCCTGTGAGGTTCAATGTTATGTGAATGGAAGTTATCTATCAGGAGTACTCGCTTTCTGTCATCTTTTTCTGAATGTTTTATACTTCTGGGCTTGTCACAGCTCTTCGGCGAGTCGGGGTGCTCCGATGCAGATTGGGTACCTGTTGCAGATGGGCAAGAGCCGCCTGCCAGAGGATCAAATCTGTTCTTGACGGTACAGTTGTATGGTTACAGGTAGGCGAACTTGTTATCTGAGCTCTTACTTGTGGCTAGGTTGCAGATTTCACGTTTCAGTTGACTTGTGTCGCTTTGTATGACGTTTATTTGTGTTCTCGTATAGCTGATATCCTTAGAAACTATGTCTGAAGCTTTCATTGGGCCAAGCTGAGATTTTTGGCATGAATCTCTTCATAAATGGAGTGATTCAGTTTACAGCTGATTAATAGGGGGCCTATCGGGGCGGGCGGGGCTGTTGAAATCTCCATCGATAATTTTCTCGTCGATGGAGGCTATCGCGTCAAGTATGTGGCGTTGATCGGCACGTTTGTTGACAACAGCTTGTAAGACTTCTACGTCTTTCTGGGATGCGGCCAACAAAGCTGTTAGTTTGGCATATCCCAAGTCCTGGTATAATTTTATGAGTTCAACTGTGGTTTCAGTGCTGGCATCATGAGTTTTAACATCAAATGTATCTGTCTGTGTACTGCACTCTGTGACTGTAGAAGGTCCAATTCCATCTGTTCTGACTGTAAAGTGATCATCAGATTCGTGCTTATTTGCCAGTTGACTGAACCAAGAGCTCAGGGAATCTGTGATAGGTGTATAACTAAAACATGAGTATTTCCTGTGAGACTGTGTGTGAGGTGCAATCTGACATAGAGGCAAGTCTGTACAGACATAGTGAATCCATTTCTCACACCCATCGCATTGCATCGTGTGTGTATCGCCAGATGCTATACAACTGGATAACATACAGTTCATGTTGTTGTTGTTTGACACCCTTTTGTTATTGTTGCAGTTGCTCCCTTCGTGCTCATTGTCCAGTGATTTAGTTTTAGTGATTTCAGTAGAACAGTTATCATGTTGACATAAAAAACCGTGTGATGTCAGCTGGGTGGATGAATCGCCGCATTCAAATATTAGAATGGCTTGGTAGGGAATGTTTGCGTCATGAAGGAAATCTACAGCATCGTTCAATTTGTTGAAGCCTTTGTACAAAGCATTTGTATAGTCCCTCACATCTGATTCCCACGTTGACCAGGATCGGCATTTTCCAGGTTTTCTCTCCTTAGCCTAGCATAGAACTTATTCTGCTTGAAACCCATCTTAGCCAAGTATTGGAATGTTACAGGCAGTCTCTGTATCGTGTCCATTAACGTTAAACAAGTTATTGTCAACAGAGCTCCCGAGCCGGTGCTAGGGACCTTGTCGATATTTCAAAGCCCCCTCATGAACAGCTACAATAAAAGAGCGGCTGAGATACTAAAGCTACTTCCGAGAATTCACCGTATTCCGCAAGCTATACCGCGGTTAATCTAGGTAGTTTTTTTCCCCCGTCCTAATTGAATAGAGAGAGAGAGAGCGAGAGAGAATTAAGGTTTAGCGTCGCATTCAGCAATGTTTCAGCTATATAGCTACTAATTGAATAGATGAATATATATATTGCATGAACACACACTTGATTCCAGTGTCAGATCTGACATTCAGTAGCAAGTCGCCGAGCAGGGAGAAATTCCACCTCTATAGTAAACGAACAGAAGACCATTTCCACCAGTCAATAAAGCACCCAACTACTAGTGGGCTTTAATCAAATTAAACAGATTAATTTCTTTCTCGGCAAGTTTACTATACGCACAGAAAGCTCGCTGGAGACTGGTAAAATGCCGAGAGGCAAGAGAGAGAAAGTCCATTCCAACCTTTTTATGTGTTATTATAATCAGGTGTGTTATTATAATCGGGGTTAGGCGTATAGATATCTACTATATAGCATTTCATTTATTCAGTTTTCTAGAATCAGTGGAGAAAAGAAAAGGAACTTTAAGGCACAGGAGCGGGAGAAGATTTAGGTTCAGGATGAAGGAGAAAGAGGATCGGTCAATGACAGGAGGAAAAGTTCCGAAGTGACGACTGGAAGCAGTGGATATATCGCGTAACCATAGTTGCCTGGAAATCGATAGACCGTTGTAAGTAAAACAAAGGGAAACCCGCAGTAATAACATAGTAACGTCAACAAACATATATTTAAACTTACGACTATGTCAAGTAGACTACCGCCATTAGGGAAACCATCGAACGCATCACATTGTCGTTACTAAACATGTACGATGATGTGGAGAAGATTACGTTTGCGATGTTGACAAGTGAATCAAATTTTACGTTTATATGTAGACCAGGTTAAACTTTCCTGAGGCAAGACTCTTATTACAATGGAAGAAAGAGGGTAGATCAATTCCAAAAGACTGCGCATCCATATCTCCTATATATATTAAAAGAACGCATTGGGCTTTCAGCATTATCAAATATGTTCATGGTCACTCGACTCTTGTGACGAAATTTGCCCTAAAGTTACCCCTACCTCCTTTTTCGACAGAATCTGCAATTTGTGTCTGAATTTTTTTTCCCAGAAACGTCGAGTTGGCTATCTAGCTCATCTTTGCGAATAGAGAACTGAAAACATCAACAACCTGTATTCGGATAATGCTGTACTAAACGAAGCAATTTATATCTCACTGACCGCCATAGTTCAAGTTCAAGTTCAAGTTCGGTTCGTAATTTCCCCCTTTGAGAGAGGCACCTCCTTACGGAGTACATATTAATATACAATCAATTAGGAACCACTCAACATTTTTATAGCTCAACTATCGTGCTGTGAAGTGAACATTTTATTATACAATTCTACAATTGGACGAACTACTATCCTGAAAGTACATTTATACAGTTCTACAATTTGGACGAACTACCATCCTGAAAGTGCTGTGATAGTCTAACCATGTGAGCTTCCTAGCGGTGTATGCGGTGTACTACTATGAGTGAATTTATATAGCGGTCACTGAAAGACACCCAAGTACTTTATTTCCCAAGTGCCTCCGCTGGCGAAGGTCTAGCGTAGCAACTAGTTCCACCATCAGTCCATTTTACCCTGGACACCGAATCAGTCCAGCGCCGTGTGAATAGGCGAGTATATATGTAAGCGGTCACTGGCGAGGCGCGAACCCACGCCAGCTGTAGCACTCCGGGTCAGCATGGTCAGAGTCAAACATCCTCACCACTCGGCCACGACACGCTCACAGACATGAGCATGTCGGACATACTCACATCACGTTAACGCCCTGAATTCCAAACAACATTCACCATATTTTTTCTCGAAATTTATCGTTCATTTTTATTTTTATTCTTTTCCTAAACTGACATATTTAACCGAAAGCAACTGTTTCGCTTGAAATATAATAATTTGTATGTCCTTTGTATTAGGAAAAATGAACAAAGCCTCTACGCAAAAAGAAAGTATAATAGTGTATATCAGACAGTACAGACAATATAATAGTGTACATCAGTGATTTATGAAGTCAATAAAAGTGAAATATGCTCTTAACATAGCACAAGTATTAGATTCGCATCATATTTTGTCTCCTTAGTGCAGGGGCATGTCTTTGAGTATTTTTTAATTATTGGCAGCATGCTTTTATTATAGATTGAATCTTCCCGATTAAGAAACTTGTTGGTGCCTTTCCTTGTTTTTTTTTCCTGGGTTTGAGGGATTTTGGTTTAACCCTTTCTGGAATAAATGATAGAGGTTGGACATTGAGCGCCCGTTTGAACTTTTCGCGGTATCACCAGGATTAACAAAAATCGAGAGACAAAACTTTCCAAGGTTTCAGAATATTATATTGGACTAATTTTGAGCCCGTTTCCATAATTCTGGTGAGTCACCATCACGCTCTAATTCAAAATGGCGCTCATGTGGGGTCATCCATGAATCGCGCTTTTTCAAGGTGTTCATATAATATGCATTATTCATTATTCTTAAATTTGTTAACATCAAGGGATTGCACATCCGGGCCTACTGTCTTACGCATATTTTCAGCTTAAAATATGAAGGCTTAATTCAAAATGTCGGACGTGGACATTTTCATCTGAAAATCCCACTTTTTCATGTTGCAATAGCTATAGGCATTATAATTAGCTCACCGGGCAAATAAACGAAATTCGAGTGATCTCTGTGCATAGCCTAACATCGTATTCCAATTTTGAATTTATACACATATCCCTGAAATGAAGATACATGTATGATGGTCAAATTCAAAATGGCAACCATAAGGGGTGATCTGAAAATCGCAATTGTTCATTTTTCTTGAATGGTTCATGGCATTATTTTTAGCTAATTTTGCAAATTTATCAAAACCAAGAGCTCTCTGAGCATAGCCTAATATCTTACGCTCATTTTGAGTCTATTTACATATTCCTAAGGTCAAGGTTTGATGATCAAATTCAAAATGGCGGTCATATGTGGTCATCTAAAAACTCATACTTTTTCATGTTGCTCGTATAGTTCAAGGCACTATTCTTAGCTCATTGCCCAAATTTATCAAAACAGAGGGGGTTTCAAGCATAGCCTGAAATCTTGGGCCCATTTTGAATTTATTCACTTATCCTTAAGTTCAAGATTTGATGCTCAATTTCAAAATGGCGACTATATTGGGGTCATCTGAAAATAAAAAAAATTCATGCTGCTCGTATAGTTAAAGGCATTATTCTTAGCTCATTGTGCAAATTTATCAAAATCGAGAGATGTGTATGCATAGTCTGACATCTTATGTCCATTTTTAAGGCATTTGCATGTCTCCAATATTGAATATGATGGTCAAATTAAAAATGTCAGCCCTGTGGTGTCATCTGAAAATCATGCTTTTGCATGTTGCTTCTATAGATAAACGCATTATTCTCTGTTGATTGTGCAAATTTATCAAAACTGAAGGATCTTTCGTCACAGTCAAACCCCTTGTGCCCGTCTTGAATCTATTTGCTTAGACTTCAGATTAAAAAGGCTAGTTAAAGTCAAAATTAGAGAGAGAAAAAACTAAAAAAAGAAAAGATTATTCAAGACTTTTCATGGACGCCATTTTTAATTTATCTATTATTAATTGTTCTAGAATTCCTCAAATATGTCAAATTCAACGCTTAGTGATCAACATTACTCCAGTAAGCACATTAATTCTCCTCATATACCTTGGAGTTCCAAACGTGAATTGTCATACACATCTTTGAGAATATATGCCTCGACTTTTGGGAAATTTGTAATTTTAAGGAATATGGCGGATTTTACATTTATTTCTGATGCGGGGTAGGGTCTAGACATGCGTGTCTGGGCCACACTGCCCACATGTATATGTTTTATACATAGGCTTAGGTATGTGCGAACGACACCTACAAAATGTTTAAGGTTGGGGAGCGGGATAAAGGTGGATCAGCGCACAAAAAGCATTTCAGATTGTTTGGGATCTTCGCCATTTTACGTCACTGTGATACTGAGCTCAAAATAATAATAAACGTTGTATTATTTACTAACTAAATCACTGATATACACTATTATACTGTCTGTCTTGAAGCTTTCGGTTTTCCGTATGTGTCCAGTTCTGGTCATTGTTTTTACGACAAACATGAAAATGACATGCAATTACTATAGTGCAACAGAAACATGTTCTATGTTCTGTTAAATACATCAGTCTGTTACCCATCACTCCCCCCCCCCCCTCCACAAACAGCGCATGCTCCATTTCACAGGCTCATTTATCATCCGTGCCTCCAATAGCGGAAATTGACCTTTACTACGTTGCTATGACGTATAGGGAAAAAACCCACGTACGCACGGTTCAGTCATCTTCACATTTTCAATTTAAATACTACACTAACGTTCCGTCATTTACCTTGACTTAACGAATAGAGTAAACTGTTCAGACTAGGAAACGCACTTGATGTCATATAGCCAATCAAGGTAGGAGCTTGCCAACACCGAGCAGCTAGGATTTTCTTTGATGTTTGCCCGTGCGATCTCCAAATATGGCAAGTGGTGGATGTATTGATGTTAATTTCCTTCGAATAGCCAATCAAATTTGAATTTTAAAGAGGTCATACATTGCACTTCTCCTAATATGGACCACGTAATATTTATAGAGCTATGACATCACCAGACCTGTATTCTGATCAGATAATGTGTTACGTTCAGCCAAGGCAACACGTGTAGTGTTAGACTTGGGTAAGCGAAGATGGGTTCAGTTTGAATCCGGCCGAACAACTCCTTCAGTTTTGTACATGAGCGAATTACTTTTCGTGTGCTCTGTCCAGATAAACAGGGGAAATAATCTCTAGATAATTCCTTTTAACGCTAGGTCAACAGAGGTATTATGCAGACTTGAAAAGTAATCGAAATGTTCGGCAAACATCTATTTTAATATATATGATGTCACATCCGGCGATGTGTGCGTTGGCCCGGAATCCAGTCCAAAAATCTGACTGATGGCTGGGGTATTATTAGACCCCCAGCGAGGTGGTTGTCTGTTACCCTGCAAACTGGATGCATGAAAATAACCTACTGGTAGAAATAAAAATATCGGTGAGATAATTCTAGCGATACCTTATTTGGATTTGAGCAATTTTAACCTCAGCTTGGACGAAATCATCGCGTGAGACCACGGTAATCAATTAGATATGGCTTTTTCTCGGGTATGTGCTTGGACCAGTCCAGCACCTTCAATTTGGAGCCAAATATGGAGGCACAGTTACATATTTGGTAATTATACATTCGCTTTATCAGTTTCGTTGAAAATTTAGTCCAAAAAAAGTCGAAAAATCGCATTTTTAATCCAAAATGCAGTAGATTTGACCACCAAGACGCGCATTTTCAGACTCAGCACACAATTCTGATCTAGAAAAACTGGTCAGACCGTTTTGCCTCCGGCGTACAATAAAAGTGCCCTAGCTTTTGGACTAATTTTATTTAATATAGAAAGATATTAATGTTAACTCTTTGGATGTCTCCAGACATCGACACGAAATGTATGACTGTGCATTAGAGAGCCGTGTAGTCGTATAGGGCGGGGTGGTTGAAGAGAGGAATGGAGGAAGGAATAATTGGATGGATGGACGGAGGGAGGATTGGATGAATAGAATGAGTGAGTAAAAAAGTGATGGATGGAGTTAGTAGTATAGAAAGTGTAAATCTCTTAGTATATTTGGTGGTGGGGGAGGAAAAATGTGGAAGGAAATGTGGAGGAAATTTGGGAGCCCTTGAACCTTTGACATTGGGTTGCTATGGCAACGTGGAAATCAGAGGAGACATCACGTGTTTGGTGGGGTGGATGTCAAAATTAGGATTTTTCCTGGAACCTTAAAAAGCGGAAACACGGACTTTACGTAAAAAACTGGGAAAACTCCCCTTCAAATGGGGCTAGATGGGTCTGTAATGGATCTATCGGATCGGGGCGGGTATCATATTGAAGAGGACGTCGAGGCCGATCAAATATTGGTTGAGTGCATGTAAAACTAGAAATTGATTTGAAAATATAAAATCCGGAAACACGGACTTTACCCCTAAAATATGGAAAATCCCTGTTAAATGAGTCTAGTTTACCTGGAAATATGAAAAGCCGAACACGGATTTTACACCTAAACCATGGGGAATCATCCAGGGAAGTGTATATTGGGCCATCTACAGGGATACATGTAAAATTAGGATTTGCCCTGGAAATATAAAAAGCGGAACACGGACTTTACATTCCTATGGTGGGCATAGACGAGCCGCTATACATATATCCCATAGGATGAGCATAGGGGTGGGTAGACTCTATTCGTGAAGAGAGAGAGAGAGACGGTTAACTAAGCCCGGCGTTTACACACACACACATACACACACACACGCATACACACGCGCACACACCCCTATGCGCCACGGATGTAGTCCACACTAAGCACAATTCTGATTGAACAACAATACAAGAATGACAGGTCAATCATTTTATTATCCCCTCCAGCACAGCACACCCAAGCTGGATGTGTTTACAATTCAAGAATGCTATTTCGTTCTTGTCCGTTAGATGTATTTTCGGCTGCTCTTTTCCAATCAGAAGCCGCTCGTGCCAATGGTCGATTTCTCTTGTCCGTTTGCTCTAACCGTCGTCGGGCAGTCCGGGATACCGTTGAGGCAGCATGTCCTGGAACAGCTGTTTGCGCATTTTTATCGCATTTTCCAGAGCCTCTGTGGGTGGTAACCCCATATCCTCCTCCAAGTGACGCTTGGTCACACTTAATTATGTAATACTTCAGTATCTTGATGGACCTAGGCGTGAGATCGCCCTTTATTTCAAGTGGCAGCAGGCTATACTGTTCATAGATATATTTTTTGTCATTTAGAAAGTGATCGTATAACAGTATTTTCGTTAATTTGGGATTACACTATCTTAGAATAGCACAAATCCTAGTGCTAAAAATTGGTCGAGTCCCGTGCGGGATTCGAACCAGCGACTCCAGATTCGGGCACCTAATCGCCAGCACTGTATGTCGACGATCTAAACCAGTCGGCCAACGGGCCTCCCACAAAAAAAGATGTAGCAGACCGGTAGTCTTGAAAGCGAACATACAGTACCTCTCTGATGATCGTAATGACACAACTCCCACAGAGGATGCCTGACTCTGGGGTCGCTGGTTCGAATCCCGCACGAGACTCGACCAATTTTTCAGCACTAGTATTTGTGCTATTCCAAGATAGTGTAATTTCAAAATAACAAAAATACTGTTATACGATCACTTTCTAAATGACAAAAAAATATATCTTCCTATTCAGCTGTGGGAGCTGTGTCATTACGATCATCAGAAGGGTACTGTATGTTCGCTTTCAAGACTACCGGTCTGCTACCTACTATTTTGTGGGAGGCCCGTTGGCCGAGTGGTTTAGATCGCCGACATACAGCGCTGGTGATTAGGTGCCTGATTCTGGAGTCGCTGGTTCGAATCGCGCACGAGACTCGACCAATTTTTCAGCACAGGTATTGGTGCTATTCTAAGACAGTGTAATCCCAAAATAACGAAAATACTGTTATGCTGTTCATAGATTGCCATGGCGGTTTTCCTGATGGTCGGGCGCATTCGGGTGTAATTACAAGCGTCTAGTCCGTCATTCATAATTCAGCCGTCGTCCATTAGAGAATATCCGCGTCCATAATCCAAAGACCTATTCCATATTCCATACAACAGCATTAGCACCAAATTCAAAAAGACAATCATAGTATACATAAACATAGGCTTGTTTCCTGCAAGAGAGAAGCGGTCAACAGTTTTCAATGATGCCGGCAAGACATCATGATGTTCCAAAAATATCAAATCCCTATCGCTGATCAGTATTCTTAATCCATAATATTCGTCGTGAAGTCGTCATCTAAAGAATGATGTATCTCAGTCACGCTTTGATTGTGGCTGTTCATATGAGTACCATGAGGATCTTGAAGTACATGGGTTCATACGGCCCCTAGCCCCGGGTTAAGGGGAATTAGACACAAGTTACGAAACGTAGCGCCATAGATCTTGCACGCCACGTTCATATTTTGCTATCAGCATGCGATATGTATCGCCAAATTTGAGAAACTTTGAGTGGAGGCGCTTGGTGGAATAGCCCTGTTTTATAAGTTTCTGCAACAATGTTTTGTGACGTTGATTAAAATCGTCACATTTAACACAGGATCTAGCAAATGCTACTAAGCGAGATATGTATACGCCATATGCAGGTCCCACTGAAATATTACTGTCCAGAAAGGGATAGTTTACGATGTCGAAATTGTAATCATCTCTTTTGTCATAAAGTCGACGAGAGAGAATGCCCGCTTCATTTTTATAGAGATATAGATCTAAATATGATGTGCCTGTAGGGCTGTCTGTAGTTTCCTTCAAATCCAGTGAAGGTGGATATATATCCTTCACTGCGTCATTTATATAGCGATTATCTACAGCGAGAAGATCGTCTATATAGCGTTTGGTGAATGAGAAGGAACGGGCTTTGAATGGATCGGTTTTGGAAAGCGCCTGCATATAGTCATATTCATAAGAGAACAGACATAAGTCAGCCTCTTGCAAATTATCCTGCCCGCATCTTCGATCACCGCAGCATGGGTATTAATGACCGCTATCACAATACGGTCCCAAAGGGTAGGTTCTTCCTCACTTCCCTGAGACACCTGGTTATCTGAGATCAAGCGATCCGTATCAATGGATAGACCCTCAACAGTTTCTCTCAACAGTTATCTCCCTCAGTGGGCTCATCAGATTCTAGCCATTTAGCGTCTGGATATATATTCCTATGGTGCTGCATCATATCATAGTGTCTGATAAGGGTGCGTCCACACTCAAGGCAACGATAAGCCATGTTGAGGGGTTGAACGTCGACTGTGGTCATCTATCGGTTAGGGCTGCTCTATCTGTACTTATGTGAGACCGCTGTTTCAATCTTTATGAGTTCAAAATAAATGTAGGCTATAGTCACCTGAACAGCCAGAAACGTTTCGATCAAACCATGATCAGGCGATGTAGAATCTGCCATACACGATTAACTCACGAACATTTACTAAAAAAAAAAGAGCCAGTCCCAAGGTGTATTCCATGCCATGAAGTTTTCACGGTGAAACATATTCTTATCGAATGCATAAATTTTAAGATCGCAAGAGATGCTTTTTATCGAGCGAATACTTTGGAAGATCTTTTTAGGTAGGTGAGGGAGGATTGCATCTTGGGTTATTTGAGAGAAATCGGTTTGTTGCATAAGTTTTAATGTGTGTATGTTTTAATGCGTTGGATTACTATGTTATTGGCTTGAGTACTCAGAATTTTGTTTGATCGTCGCTATATAGCTGAAATATTGCTGAACGCGACATTAAACCTTAATTCTCTCTCTCTCTCTCTCTCTCCTGCCATTTTCTCCTCCTGTTGCCTTGCCCCCGCTCCTGATCCTGTCTCCGGCCTCCCCTCTTCTTCGTCCTGTTCCCACCTTTTCCTCCTCCCCCTCCTTCTCCTCCTGACCCTTTCTTTAATTGTTCCTTCTCCTCTTGTCCCCATCCAGCCCCCCTCTTGTCCCTGTCTTCCCTCCCTCCTCTTTCTATCCCTGCCCTTCCCTCCTCTTCCTCTTCTTTCCCTGCTCTTCTCGCTCCTTCTCTTGATCCTGAACTAATTCCCTCCTTCTCTCCCAGACCATCCCTTCACTGCGTTTCAGTGAATTAGTGGCAATTCCACATAATATCTAGAAAATCAGAGCTTCTGAGCTATTTCACCAGAGCGTTGAAGCTAGGCGCTGGAGGGCGTTACTGTCCATAAAGGAAGCGTATCTCAAAGACATGCACAGTCGACGTTCCATTCAGCAGACACTCTGCCACGATGTTCTCGTGTACGACTTGCTCGAAGCCCTTTCATCGCATGGACAGTTTACGTCGCCACACACATGAACGTCATGAAGTACCCACGCATACATGTGCGGAGTGTGATATAGTCTTTAAGCAGTCAATTGAGACATCACCTAAGTGTCATTCACGGATCACGCTCGCCATTCTCGAGACCGGATATTTCAGTTCCCATGGAGATGCATCATCGAATTGAAGAACCCATGGAGGTCGATCCGCCGCCCCGAATTAAAGAGACGATTGAGATTGATCCCAGTGTCTAGGAGCCATTTCAGCTCCCTTCCCTACCTGCCAATCGAAGAAGTAAGAGCTCGAAGCTCCAGTATCCTGCACTGCCCGAAGAGGCTTAGGACAAACGGATCAGAAAATTGAACTTTCTGAAATGACGGCTTCTCAATGGACAAGAGCCTACGAGAAAATACCTGTCTACATCATGGCCTTAAGACGCAAGGGGTGGTTACAGAGTGAGGCTAATGGTTTACGAACGAACTTATATAACAACTCCCACTCAGTCACCATCGTTAGTGCGTCAATGGGTTAACATGGGCGTTGGGCACGCCTCACGGGCGTTGGAAACGCCTCACTCACTCACTCGCCCACTCCTCGTCATCCTTCCTCCTGCTCTTCCCCCTCCGCTTCCTCCTCCTCTTCCTCCTCCTCCTCACATATGCTAAGGTTACTTTACCAGGTAGCGAGATATAACTTGGCCACCTCTCCCCAAACGCGCTCATTTGCACCTCCGAATCTCCACTTTCTTTACTACTCCCCGAGTGCGCAGGCGCATATCACTCCCAGTTTCTCTCTAGTCAAAGGGGGCTTCACTTTGCACCGAACGACGATATCCCCACGCCACACCCATTTAGTCGGACGCTCCTTCACGAGTGATTCACTCTGTCACCTCCCATGGCCCATTGGGGCCAATATCGGCCCATCTCGACCTTAAAACGTCCATTCCCTTGCTCTTTTTCTACTGCGCATGCGCGGCATGCGTCAGTTCCACGTCATACCTATCTCGTCGGATGCTCTCCGACGAGTGCTTCACTATGACACCTCCCATGGCCCATTTGGACTAATATTGACCGATCTCGAACCTAAACGTCTATTCCCATACTGTTTTTCTACTACGCATGCGCTGAATGACGTTAGTTCCACGCCACACCCATTCAGTCGGACGCTCAATCACAAATGCTACACATTGACACCTCTCACGGCCCATATGAACCAATATCTGACTCACCTCTCGTATTTATGGCCAGCTTCCAACTTGACCTTTTGAAAGAGCTATGATTCAAGTGAAAAGGGGAAATTGAGGCCAATTGACCTACTAAATTCGTATATGACCTCTGTGACGTCACTTACAGTTCCGATCACGTGACTGGTTGTGACCTTTGACCTCTGCGCACCATTTTTATCCGTAAATTGGGTTCTATTGACCTTTGTGCACTTAAAGCGCAAATTGAGGCCCCTTGACCTTTGACATCTGAGTCCGGTCGCGTGACCGGAAGTGATCTTTGAACCCTGTGCACCGGAAGTGACCTTTGACCTCTGCGCATCATTAATATCCGTGAGGTGAAATTCGTACCTCTGAGTCCGGAAGTGACCTTTGACCCGTGCGCACCATCATTATCCGGTATTGTGCGCATGCGCAGGGGTCAAAGGTCACTTCCGGTCACGTGACCGGACTCAGAGGTCAACTGGTGGCAATTTGCACACGAAAGTAGGTCAAGCGGTACGAATTTCACCTTAATATATTACTGTCACTGCTCAAAATATTTACTGTCGACCAATCAGAGCCAACGGTTCGTGTGCAGCCGACCGTGACTGCACCAACACAGCTGAATTTTGTTTACTTTCAAAAGTGTTTTGGCATAATTTTTCCTCATTTATGAACAAATATAATTACTTAAACTTGCCATGTGATCTTTCTGATGAGGGGTAAATAAATTTTCCATTGGCAACGCAAGTGAGTGGAAAAATCATCTTTGTTATACATATTCTGTTGGTCAATCCATCCTCCCATTCATTTGACATGGAAAAGAGATTTGCTGAACTACAAGTTTGAACCCTACCTGGCCGGGGGTTGTTTCGCTCCTATCTCCGGAACGACAAAAAATTGAGAGCTGAAACTCCGTGACTTTTTAGATTATCATATTGGAGTCATTTCGAACCTATTTGCATGACCCCTCTCACCCCGAGCAGAGGATCATGGGTAAATTCAAAATGTTTTCTTCAAAAGTTTTGCTTTTCTGTACGGAAAAGTGGGTAAAACTTATTTTATTTCATATCGGATTATTATTTACTAATTAATCATGCAGTTTTTGCGAAGAAAAAACAAAAGAAGACTTTGATTGAAAAATCGCCCAAAAATGCTTTTTTGAACATTCCGCCCCCCCCCCTGTTGTTGTTTCGCTCCTATCTCCGGAACGACAAAAAATTGAGAGCTGAAACTCCGTGACTTTTTAGATTATCATATTGGAGTCATTTTGAACTTGCATTCCCCCCTCCGAGCAGAGGATCATGGGTAAATTCAAAATGTTTTCTTCAAAAGTTTTGCTTTTCTTTACGGAAAAGTGGGTAAAACTTATTTTATTTCATATCGGATTATTATTTACTAATTTATCATGCAGTTTTTGCGAAGAAAAAACAAAAGAAGATTTTGATTGAAAAATCGCCCAAAAATGTTTTTTTGAAAATGACGTCACAGTGACGTCATCATTGCGGCCATCTTGGATTTTTTTACATTTTGTTGTAGAGCTTGTAGAGTTTCAGCCCTCTAGCTTTAGCGATAGCGAAAATATATAGGGGAGGGGGCACTTTCCGCCCCCCACCCCCGAAGGCTGCGGTACACCCCAAATCGCCGATGCCAGATAGGATTAAATAGAAAGTAAAAATTATAGTAATTTACACCTTAGGGAATGTGACATTTTATAGAAAGTCTGTAGAGGTAAATATATTTCAGGAACCCTATGTTTATTTTGATATAGCTGTTTATATTCGGCTGGCGAGCCGTGAGCTGTAGTGCGCGCGCTTGCAGATCGCGCCTGTGTCTCAGATTTTTGCCCTTCATTTCCTCCTCCTCTTGTTCCTGCGCTATCTCCTTCCTCCTGACCCTGTCCTTCCCTTGTCCTTCTGTCCCTGCCCATCTCTCCTCCTGTCCCCGCCTTTCTCTCTTCTTTATACTGTCCCTACCTTCCCTCGACCACCTCTCCCTGCTCTATCCTCTTTCTCTCTCATTCTGATCCTGATTATGTGGGTTGAGGTTATTTCTTGATCACTATTACTTTCAGCATCAGTCTGCAGGGGGCACAGGCGAAACAGATATAAGACTATATATCGGGTTCATGTAGCGCCCTTCACTCCTCCTGTCCCTGCCTTTCTCTCCTCTTGACCCTGCGTTTCCGTGCTCCTACATAATCCGTCCCTGTCATCCCCCCTCGTCCTACTGCCATTGTCCCTCCTTACTCCTCCTCCTGACCCAGTTCTTCTCTTCACCCCCGCATGTCTCTCGTCCTGTCTCTTCCCTCTCTCCTCCTCTTCCTCCCTTCCCTCTTCCTCCTGACCCTGCCCTTCCCTCGTCTTCATCCTGTCCTTGCCCTTCCCACCTCCTACTGCCCTTGCTCTTCCTTCCTCCTCCATCTGACCCTGTCTATCCCTCTTCCTCCTGTCTCTGCCTCTCGTTCCTCTTTTTCCTGCCCTCCCTGTCCTCGTTCTTTTCCTCCTCTTCCTTTCTCTGCCCTTCCTTCTCATGTCAGCTCCCTTCCCTCCTCCTCCCCTGACCCCTCCATTCTTCATCCACCTATCCCCGCCCATCACTCCTCCTTCTCCTCCTCCTCCCCTCCTCCCGTTCTTCCTCCTCCTCTTCTTATCTTTCTCTTCTCTTTCTTTCCCATTCCATCTTCCCTAGTAGTAGCAAAAGCGTAAATTCAGGCGCGTTCAGGGGCTCTGTTGGCCACATTTCTGGTTATCTCCCATGATTCGAACATCCGGGTCAAAGTCATTCGGGCAAGCGTTATCGGCCCATAAATACGACCAAAGATACTCTTCAGTTGCTTCAATTTTGATTGCCATCTCCGGGAGTTACCCAAATGTGACGTCACCGAGAATGACCGGTGCGAGTTGAAGTAACTAAAGGGGAAATTCAGGGGCAGAAATGTTCGAATCAAGGGCTGTAACCAGGAATTGGTGCAACAGAGTTATCGTCCGTGAATTTACGTTTTTCCCTACTACTCTCCCTTTTGTCGCTGCCCTCTCTTCTCCTCCTCCTGTCCCCGCCCGTCCCTCCGTTTCATCCTGTCCCTGCCCTTCTCGCTTTCAACTCCTGTCATTGCTCTTCCCTTTTCCTCTTCCCGATCCCCTCCTTCTCTTCACCTCTTCCTGTCCCCGCCCATCCCTACTCTTGTCCCTGCCCTTCATCCTCTCCCTATCCTTGCCCAACCCACCCATCTCTCCGCCTGTCCTCGCCATTCTCTCCTATTCATCTGTCCCTTCCATCCTCTTCTTCCTGTCCTTGCCCTTCTTTCCTCCTAATCCTGTCCGTCCCTCCTCTCCTGTCCCTGACCTTCCCTCCTCCTGTCCTCGCCGTTTCTCCTCCTCCTCCTCCTGTCCCTGTCCTTCCTTTCTCTTCATCCTGTCCCTGCCTATCCATCTTCCTCCTCCTGTCCTTACCCTTCCCGTCTTTCCTCTTCCTGGTTATGTCCATCCTTCCTCCTCCTCTTCCTCCTCTTCCTCCTCCTCCTCCTCTTGCCGCCCATCCCTTCTCTTGGCCCCGCCTTCCCTACTCCTGTCATTGCCCTTCCCTCCTCCTCTTCCTGACTGCCTTCCGTCTTTCTCCTTCTGTTGTTGCTTTTCCCTCATGCTCCTCCTGGCCCTGTCATTCGCTTCTCCTTCTCCTCCTGTCTACGCCAATTCCTTCTCTTGTTCCTGTCACTCTTCCTCCTCCAGTCCCTGCCCACCCCACCCCACCTATCTTCCGAACTTCTCTCTTATTCATCCTGTCCCTGCTCGTCCTTCCACCTTCTCCAGTCCTTACACTTCCATCCTCTTCCTGATCCTGTCCTTGCTTCCTCCTCCTCCTGTTCCTGCCCAGCCCTCCTCTTGGACCCGCCCTCCCTCCTCTTGTCCCTGCCCTTCCATCCTCCTACCGACTGTACCCTTTCGTCATTTTCATTTTGTTCTTGACTTTCCCTCTTTCACCTCCTGACTCTGTACTTTCCTCTTCCTCCTCCTCATCATTGTCAACGCCTACCCCTCCTCCTGTCTCCGCCCTTCCGTCCTTTTCATTATTTTCCTGCTTTTACCTCCTCCTGCTGTCCCTGCCTTTCCCTCCACCTCTTGTCCCTGCTCTGTCATCTTCCTTCCTCATCCTTATCCTGTTCCTGTTGTCTGAGGCTGTTTCGTTATTACCGTACTACCACTTACATCATCTATCTGCAGGGGACACATGCGAGACAGGTATAACACCAGTCGGTTCCATGTAGAACAACTTCACACAGCCACATGTCATTGGCACATTCTGTTGTTGGAACATATTTTATTACATGAGCTACACTGGGATAGAGGTAGGGGAGATTGGGGTACACTGGGACATTTTTCACCTTTTTGCAAAAATGTCTGCTATATGTCTAGGCTCTAATTATAACTAATACTTAGTATGACATAATCATACAAAAAATTCTGAAATATCTGTTATACTTTTCTCCAGAATGCATTTTTAAAAAGTTTAAAAAAGTGTCCCAGCTTGCCCGGGATATGGGTGCACTAGGACACTCACTGGGGTGTGGTGCGACAATAATCAAAATACATTTTATATCAAGAAAATACTAATATGTTTCATAGGAGTTTAGAAGATTCAACAGCGATGGTTAAGTTAGATGCAATTTTAGACCCCGCTTTACATAAAATATTTCCCAGAGGCCAAATTGGAGGAAGACAATAACGAAAGCATTTGACCTTGAAAGTGTTAGAAAACCTCATCAAATCTGTTAGGATTAGCCATTACTACTACCTAGGAAACGAAATAATGCACTTTAATAGCATTTTAGGATGAAAGTAAATTTCACCATTTGATTACTATTGTCCCAGTGTGCCTCGGCAAAAGTGTCCCAGTTGTCCCGGGTGCATGATATATTCCATTTTATAAATAGAAATCTAATACCTACATGTACATCTGAGATAATAAATAGATATAATTAAATTGTACCTTTGTTCATCGTCTCTCAGTAGTAACAAAACAGCAATGAAATACTGCTGAAAACTTGATATAACAAAATATCTTTCTCAGTCCTAAAAATTTACTTGGACTGCTCAAAAACAATTTTTGTTGTCCCTAATTTTGTACCAATGATAGTTTTTACTTGCAATCAATATAGAAGTTGTATGGGGTAGTGGCTTTCTGCTGATAATAATGTAATATGCTTCCTGTCCTTGCCATAGGAGCTAGACGGCCTGTCTGACTGTGCCCCATGTCCCACTGTACCCCAATCTCACCGATACATTTAAGATGAATGTGCTGTATTTGACATCAGATAGTGTTAAACTGTTGAAGAAACGTGTTATATCCAACATTAGGCCTATAGTGCTGTATCAACAATATAAAACTTTACATGTGTTAAATTCAGCATGGTAAAGTGTTGTATTGCTTCTGACACAGCACTACAATGATGGATATAACACCTTTTTTTCACTTTATAATAATTTATATAATATTGGCACTCCTCGCAAGTTTATAATGTTAAATACAACACTTTAATTTTAAGAGTGTACAACTCTTATATGTGAAGTCACTGCTCTCGGTACAAATGAAATGTTAATGACAGCTGCAATTTGCAAAAGAAATGCACAAGAAGTAAATAATGAAGTTCTGACATTTTCGATAAACAGCTACGATTAAGATACAGAAGTTGGTTCAACTTTCAGCTCCACCTTTGTAGGATCAAATCTGGTCTGGTATAGAATTGAAGGTTCCATCAGTGTATTGAGTGTAAAACTGGGTATCAGGAAATATTCGCACAAGAGATAGCCATTATATTAATGTTTTGCATATTTTGTTGGCTCTTATCTTTATTGTAATTACTGGAAAGGAAATAGGAATGATGTATATAGTCCTAGAATATTTGAAAATCCAGTACTTTGGGGTCGACCAGTGGGCAGTGAATCATTTTATTATTTTTTTGCGAAAATCTGGAACTCCCCTGTTTTCAGTATTCGTGGTATAAAGAGATGTATGAAAAGCTCACATAGTAACACAGTTTTCTTCACTCAATTTTATGTTAATTAGTGAACTACAGTATCAAAATCTGTATTTTTAATGGGTTTTTTGCTAATTTTTCAAAATATAAGATGATTAATAATGGCTTCATTATTCTTACATACATTCAAATGTCTGAATGTCTGCCCTGAATAATTTGACAATTTTACACATCAGTTGAGAACAATGCTGCATATATGGAAGTTCAACAGATAAACTGTATACGACAGAGCGTGTAAAATGAATTAAATATCATTGATGATACAGCGAGGCTGCAATTCGCTGCATATAATAAGTTATGTGAATAGATTTAGTATTAAGCCCGCGGCAGAATGATGGAAATCTAATAAAGAGAAGCTGTGTCAAATTAACCTATTTCCCGGTTGAGTCGTCTAGATTGACGATTGAAGTAACTTCCTGTATGTTCTGAAAGGCATAACTGTCTCAATATGAGAGTTATCGCAGAACAAATACATCACTAAGCACCCAATACACCTCAAAAGAATATTAAAAAGAGACACTTCCAGAATAGATGCAGTTGTACATTTCCTCGGTAGTTTAACACATGTTTTCGCCTGACGCAGAAAAAAAATTCCGTCAAGCGTGGTGATTTGTTCAGCGCTTGTGACATATATGTTCCGCGTTCTGTCAAACTACGTGGTAAAATAATTCTGTCCGTGCATTAGAAGGTCGAAATTTCTCGCTAAAAACTTGTCATTTATGTTATTTTACTGCTTGGTCTTATTAGGATATAGCTGTTTTTAGAATTCTTCTTTTCGTCGTAAAGTATAAAACAAAACCCGTTTTCGTCAGTAAATGCACATACGTTGACTCTAATCCCTCGAACTGAATCAGCAGAAATCATACATTTGACATTGTACTGAAGTGTCTCCATCCTGAATTCGTTCTCATTATATGACCATCAATTACAAGCCTCCCAAGATGCAGAACACAGGCCTGTGGATGTTAATGTTAATACACGCTATTGGTGAGTATTTATTAGTTTATGTCATACTCTGGCGGGTATAATTGTTTAACAGAAGGATAATTTCACCACATTAATGAGCGGACGACTTGGACATATTTTCTTTTATTAAACTGCATCGCACAACAGGACCACTAAAACGCCAAGCGCATCATATGGACTACTATTACAGGGGCTCGTTACCGTTATTACTTGGTTAACTATATTGATGGTGGCGGGAGTAGGGGGTCTTTAACTCGATCTCACCAATCAACATAATTAACCAGTTAATAACGGTAACGAACCCCTGTGACACTAATCTGTACCCTTAGCACACACGATGATGTTGTTTTACAATATCTTCAACCATTATAATGACGGAATGATAAATACAAACACGCATAGAACGATAAATTGGTGCAAAGGTCGCACATGTTATAATTAATCCCAGGATATGCACTAGATCATGTACTCACTTCCTGACCCATGAATGTATATTTAGTTCTAAAGTCTGTCCATTTTAATTAGTCGTCTTCTTTGGAGCTTGTATAAAGTCAATAGTTAAGTTAACCGTTGGCCATATTCTGCAACATAATAACAGAGAGTTTAATACAATCCTGATGCCGTCGCTGTTTGACAGATGTCATGAAACTTTAGGTGTTGAGACAGAAAATTTCAGAAAGGATATTTTAAGTCTCACTATTGGGGTCAGGAGAATGATATGAACATTAACCTCTCTCCGTGGCCAGTGAAAGGTACCTATATCATGGTTTCATGTTTTTGGCCTTTTGGTATACATGTTAACGAGGATTTATTGTATATAGGCAAAATATGAACACCTCTAACCAAAACTATTCCATTGTGTTCAATATTACAAAATCTGCCGTGATAATACTTCCAAATATCATTCAAGGTGTGAACGGAGATGTCGGTTTGTGTATGAAGATGAGAATAATATAACTATATAGTATCTGAATTATGGATGATGTTTTAAAAAACTATATCATGCATTTATGTACAGAAATAGTAATTTATTTCCCCCAAATCAGGGTTGAATAGTCATAATGCACATAAAATCTACGCCTCATGGGGAAACAAGCTTTTCTGAATACAAACTATGGAGCGAAGTAATGTAAACAAATTCTAAAATATCAGACGCTCAGTTCGGTTTTAAGAAAGGAAGTGGGACCATAGACGCTATTTTTGCATTACATAGCATAATAACAACTCACCAGAATGAAGGAAAGAAATTATATCGTGTGTTTATAGATTTTAAGCTAGACCTAGTAGTTCTCTCCCCGCTAAAGGAGGACTCTCCTCCTTTAGGTACCAGACCACTATTAAAAATAGTGCCGAACCTCTGCCAGAGAAGTGAATTGTTTTCAATATTTTTTCTAGTCTCTGTTGCGAGGAATAATTGAAGGCCAGTGGTGGGTGATTGGAGTATGGTATGTGTTTGGTTCCACTGTGAGTTTGATTTTAACTCAAGGCCTAATAAGGAGTTGCTGAGAGGGACTATTTGGCTGCCTGTGCATCGCTTTCTGAAAGCAGAGAAAAAAGCCAAAATTGTGACGTAATTTGTACGAGCGCGCATAACTCAAAATTTCGATGGGCGACCCCCGTCAAGAAGCCTGTCCGGTTGTAGCACTTGAATAAAGGTACGTCTTGCCGAAATATGGGAGTCTAGACTTAATAAATCAATCGGGGAGATGCAATTACGTTAGCAGCTTTTAACATTGTCGTCAATGTAAATTTTAATAGTGGTCTGGACCCTTTAGCGGGGAGAGAACTACTATGGGTCTAATTTTAAGCATGCGTTTGACAGTGTATACAGACAGGGCCTGTGGTATAAATTGTTCCGACAAGGAGTTAGGGGAAAATGCTTAGAGTTTTGTGATCGATGTATAACTTTGTTAAATCATGTATCTCCCACTGTGGGCAGATTACAAAATACTTTGAATGTGAAAAGAGTTTGATGCAGGGGTTGAGTTTCGTCACCAGTCATGTTTAGTTTATTTATAGAATATAGAGTATTGCTTTGTGAGCACAGGAGATGTAGATGTTACGCTAAACGGGTTGACGTTATTTTTGTTGTTGCACGAAGACGATATTGTGTTAGTTTCTGATTCCTCTGAAGGGTTATAAAGAAAGTTAGATCAGGTTGGAACATACTGTAAAATTGTTCGATTGGCATACATTGTAAAATCTTAGAAGTATATTTGTGAAACTTCTATTACTCTACGTATTGACCAGAATCGCCTTTGGTTCACAGATACCAACATCACAGTGTATAAAACTCATTGTGGTTCTCGTCGATCGTCATATGCTTACAAATAGAAATAGATCAGGTGTTTTCACCTCAAAATGTGTAATTTTGCGCAATTACGCTGATTCTAGCCCTGCTATTCGATATCAAAATATCGCATGCCTTGTAATTATTTTGAGTATTCAACTCCATGTTGTGCTCTATGTCAATAGATAAAATACGTACCGGTACTATTTCATTTTTGGCATTTCGTCCGCATGATTAAGTATGGAGCCACGTCCTTTCTTACTAAAGTCTGTCCATTTTAATTAGTCGTCTACTTTGGAGCTTCTCAAAAATCAATAGCTTCTCAAAAATCAATAGTTAACTCTTCATATGTTTTTTTTGTTTTGCAGAGTGCAGAACAAATGAACTCTACAAAATAACTACCATTTCCCCGTGATATCGATACTATATCACGCTTGAAATAACTTAGCAATTCTTTCCATATAGAACTCCAGTACAGTTGTTTCATATACCGGGCCTTATTTACATAGGGAGACGTCATACTGTATTCGTGATCACTAGCACAAAGGTCATTGATGCCGTATAAAGTCATAGCATGCAGTCCGTTGGAGTGTCGCTTATATCCCATGCCCAGTGAAATTGCCGAATGATAAACCGCACACACCTTTATGACCGTACACGGCATTGTGATAACTACTGATTTTTGACAACCTCCAAAGTAGACGACTAATTAAAATGGACAGACTATGGCACCATTCTCTAGGAAAGTCTCTAAAGTATCCAGGTAAATCCATCGCATTACTTCTCACTATACAGATGTATGTAGATGAAATGAAACACTTCCTCGACCTTTCCGTTCGGCGAACTGTTCAGTAACTAGAGGACGTTAAAGTGATATTAAACCCTCAGTCGAACTGAAGGTCAAATGAAAGACAAATTTCTAACTGGAGCCAAAAATATTTTTACCTAATTTATGTGTATATGCGTTGAATTACGTGATACGCATGCAAAGCATAATTCTGTCGGACAACCTCGTTAGTCTACACGAGCTAGATATTTCTTTTGAACATCTCCTATCTAGAGACCCTGACAGATGAGCTGCATGTACATATATCCATTTAACTATGTCAATTAACTAGACTGATAATTCCGTTAACAGAGATTGGATCTCAATTCCAATCTCCTCAGATTCTTTTCCGATTGAAATCGATCTCTTGGACTGAAAATATTTTTATTCGGTTCAAAAGAAAATGAAATATCAATATCATTATTTAAGAGTTAACAACTTATACACGCGATCACAAATTTAATGGCTTCTAAGAATTCGATAACCAATAAATAATTCAACAGTTAACTCTTGTATATTCTGAAGGGTATCGTTCCCACCTGATGACCGCATTAGTTCGACCACGTTCCTTCCATGTGCAGATTAATTCTAGTTCCATGGTTTTCAAGAGCAACGTGTCTATTCTTTTCGATCATGGTTATAATGTTCAAATATGAGGTGTGAGGGAAATATGTATTATCAAGCAGTGAATGATACATGTTGTCACAAATTATTATAATGCATTGTTGTCTTCTTTCATCTTACCCAGTTGGACAAGATGTGAGGATCACTATGGACTATGGATCGAGTAAAACAGCCATCGTTGAAATCGGAAAGAAGTTGAGCATACATTTTTCTGTGAGGAACTTCGGGTTGTTACAAAATGTCACCTGTACTCGAATCAACGACAATGAAACGGACTTCCCAGTTGTTTTAACTTATGACACTGTTCAAGGAATGAATATATCTGGCATGTGGGGTCTTCGAAGAGTCAAAGCTTCGGTTAACAAGTTTGATTCCACATTTTCAATAGACTTTCCAAGGATGGTATATATGGACGAAGGACTGTTCCAGATTGACACTTGGCTGAATACTGGAGCGTGGATAAAAGCATATCTCTCAATTCATACAATAGGTAGGTATATCTAGTACCCAGTTTGCATTGAACCAACTGATATAATTATTAAATTTACAGGGCAGTTTTTCTGCGCAAGGACAACAATCAATAGAAAAAATACCAGAAACAAGACTTTCAGGGGACACCTCGTGGCCGCCATTTTTAATTACCACATGATCCTTCTCCGCTGGACATATGGCGGGACCAGTGCATTCAAACTCGAACTTCAAAATTCTTACACATACAAAATAACATCACTTCACCTGCGAGAAGTACAGTGATAATAAGTTTGCATTATCCCATTGTCAGAGTCGAAACTTTTTGTCGCAATTCTAACAACTGCTAGACTAACCACACGTCAAAAACAGTAATGTAAATTTAGGCTTCCTGCAACACATGTAAAATGTGAAAACAATATAGGGCAACACGCTGCAAAAACCCCACTAACGCCGCCATAACAGCGCCGATGCAGCCAAAACGCCGCAAACACTACCAAAACGCCGCCAACGCCACCCAAAACGCCGCCATCTGCTACTGAAACGCCGCCAACGCCATTGAGCAAAAGCAAGGGGTCAAGGGTCAGTGACATGTGTATACACGGACGCTAATGTGAGGACCAGTGTAAGGGGAGATTACTCAAGTTTGAAGACGACACATGTGCAAATTTGCTATATATTATTAATGATATCTTATTCGGGTATCTCGAGACAATTGAATATTCCGGTGACGTAACAATGACGTCATCAAACCGGAAGTATACTTATACATTCAGCATAAAAAAATAGTTGTAAGAGTCAAACAATCTATATCAAAACATCAGAGAACCGTATATGGGGGGGATTGGATGGATGGAGGAAGGAATGGACTATGCCCCAGGCACTTCAAGGTTATTTGCATAGCAATACATGCATGAAGAGAAGGCGAATCTCCACGCAACGCCTTAACGCGTTAATGCGTTACGATAGGTGTTAAGGCGTTACTATAGGGTGTTAAGGCGTCATGCTAGGGAGTTAAGTCGTTGAGACGGGCGTTAAGAAAGAGCGTTAAGGCGTTGAGATGGGCGCATATCGCTCCAATTTATTACCTGTATATAGTAGGATTCTGCTGGTGGACTGTTAGTCCCCGAGGCCCGCCCTCTATACATGTCACTCGACAAATATATGTAGGTTTATTGTTTTCGTGAGAAATTTAAGCCGTACGACGTCTGACATTACAGGTTAGTTTTTTAGGTTTCTTGTGTTTATCAGGTTACCCCATGTTAAAGCATTTACTCCATCAGACGTCCATGATGCTCATCCATTAACATCAGATGAGTTGTTTGAGTTGATCTGACATCAAAGCTCCCGAGCTAACGTATCTAATTCCACTTAAGCCGGTGCTAGGGGCCGTGTGGATACCGTGAACAGCTGCAATAAAAGCGCGGCTGAGATACTAAGGCTACTTCCGCGAATCCACCCTATTCTCGGGTTTGAATGCTAGGTGTCGACGAATACTTCCTGTAGAGTCATATGGTTGCTTTTAAGTCACCAGACGTCGTCAGTTTTTCCCACCTCTTGCATATCGCTCCAATTTATTAGCTGTATATGGTAGGATTCTGCTGGTGGACTGTTAGTCCCCGAGGCCCGCCCTCTGTACATGCCACTCGACAAATATATGTATGTTTATTGTTTCGGTGGGAAATTTAAGCCCTACGACGTCGGACATTACAGATTAGTTTTTCTATGTTTCTTGCATTTACCAGGTTACCCCATGTTAAGGCGTTTACTCCATAAGACGTCCATGATGCTCATCCATATCAGCTCAAACAACTCATCCGATGTTATTAACATCGGATGAGTTGTTTGAGCTGATCTGTCACCAAAGCTCCCGAGTAAGCGTATCTAATTCCGCTTAAGGTGGTGCTAGGGGCCGTGTGGATACTTCGTAGTCTCCACATGAACCACTGCAATAAAAGCACGGCTGAGATACTAAGGCTACGTCCTGGAATCCACGGTATTCTCGGGTCTGAATGTTGGCTAGATGTCGGTTATACTGTCCTGTAGAGTCATATGGTTGCTTTTTAGTCACCAGACGTCGTCAATTTTTCCCACCTCTTGCATATCGCTCCAATTGTCATGCGCACCATAGCCTTACTTCCACTCCGCACCCAGTCTGACGCTCCCCCACGAGTGCTTCACTTTGATACCTCACACGACCCAATCGGACCAAAATTGTCTCATCTCGACCCCTAAACGTCTATCCCAGATCTGCCTATTCATTACGCATGCGCATGATAATTTATCAGCGAAATTCACCCCATGGCCTTGAGACTCCTACCATCGTGTTCTACAGCACGAGACAGAAAAAATAAGATCCACTCTCAATACTGCAAATGTCCATGCGTGGATTGCCCATTAGGTTTGACAGTGAAATAACTGAACCGCAGTCTTATTTAGGAGAAGATAACTCTTGCTGAACCGTAACGTGACCGGAAGTGACCTTTGATCCGGACGTGACCTTTGACCCGGGTGTGACCTTTGACCCGGATGTGACGTCACTGGATGTGATCCGTGACATTATCGTGACGTCACTCCGACGCATCACCCTCACTCCTCGCCCTAAAAAATGATAAGGAATTTGCCGTCTTCCCACTACTAATGGGAAGCATTTGAGCTTCAACTGATTTAGCCATTGGGCTGAATGTTCCAGCTCACAATGCCCACTCGGTGGAGTGTTTTTAGGGTGGGTCAAATGTGATCCTGTGGACGTAGTCTGCTCCATATTGTTTCTGGGATGGGACATCTTCCATCCATGGTTACTTCCCATCATGCCTAGCTTGTAACCTTGCCATACGTCAGCCACTCTCCAAGAAGGGCTATTGACAGAGCGAAGATCGAACTAAAACTGACGAGATTTGCAGTTTATATACCTGAATTGGACCGCACTATCGGGCCTAATTCACCGCAGCCTAGTCTAAGCATGTAAATTATTTGGAAAATAGCAGCACACCAAAATGAACCCATGATTAGTTATCGGAAAACAGTTCGCCTTGTTAACACAGCAGTTCGCCTTGTTAACACCCAACGGTATTTTTTTTCATTTTTTTTTTCAAGAAAACACCGTTTTGAAATAGAAATCAAAAGGTCACACATACATGTACCTATTGCAAGGGTGATATCAAATATCTATATATTGATTATACTCGATAAAGAAGATTGGGCTGGTAAATGTACGTTTGTGAAATGATGATCTGATTCTGGGCTACATATTTAAGTGGCATCTGGCAGTGATGAATAAACAAGACATTTGGAGAGATTAATCTTGCTTGGAGTTGGGGGATGTGAGAGTTTATGCAGAAAATTTCAGAGTAAGTTGAAAAGTTTGATCGGTTAATTATCCCAGTGCATCACTCCGTATTGCAAGTCGGTTGGTCACAGTTGGTATACCAATTAAGATGTCTTGTGTACCAATCATGTCGAGGACGCGTACGGCTGATAGCGTTGGACAAACCCGGTTATCGTCAGATCACCGAAGTTAAGCAACATTGAGCTCGGCCAATACTTGGATGGATGACCGAATGCTGCACTGGCTGGGCTGATCAGTGTCCAGTGTCATAGGAGCTGTGAGCACTCTCGTGTTCTGGCACATGTAGGCACCGTCGCGATATGACTGAAACAAGGTTGAAAATGACGTTAAACCCTACTAATCAATCACCGTGCCCATACACCAGCACAGTAAGGGCGCGCGTGCGACACCTGCAGGCAAAGACGGTTTCAGACGAATTTGTCCGCGCGAGTTTGTGTGCGCGCGTACCAAATTGTGTGAAGGAAAATTGCGTATTTGCAGACGAAGATAAGAAAGAAATTGTCATCGGAAGCATATGCCACGTAAACAGAAAGTTCAGGATGCCATCTAAGTGCTTCATTCAGTTTATTGTTCATCGCGGAACAGATGAAAAAGAATCAACGCTGCATGTCCGACTCACTATGTTTTTTACGTTGTTCAACTAATTGATTTACATGTAGATGGGTTTTTCTTTCGGGTTGGTGAATTCAACAAAGATGACTCTTCAGTGTGATAAATTCGATATATCACTCTTTTGCGTGGGTATACAGGCTGGTATTTCGTCTCGAAAATATTTAGGCTATCTTCTTCACCAAATACCAGCTCGTAAAAATACTCGGCTCGACCTGCGGGCGCGTGAAAATATTTATCTTCTCGACAAAATACCAGCCAGGAAGCTCGTGATGCCAGTCTCTAAACCCACGCAAAAGTCATCCGGTATTATTAGTAGATATTTTCTCTCATATTTAGAATTTTCATGATCCGTTTCTTTGCAGCACCCATACAAGTCTTGGACTTCACTATATCACCGAATTTACCACTATACCAACAGAATCAAAAAGTTACCATAACGTGTTCTGGGAACGTTGGGAGACCGGCAGCTCTACTTCAGCTGAAGAGATCGTCTCCCCAAGATGGAGGCATCTTTTACACTCTTCCGATTCACCTGAAGTCAAGACTGACAAGCTTGTTTCCAAACGGAACCTTTGTTTCTACCTTGACATCGACTATTACTCTATCAGGGTCAGATAACTCCACTAGGTTTATCTGCGAAGCTCTGCCGGATCGCCTGACACGGAATACATACGACGTCGTGAGAAGTCGTGAAATTCCGCTCAACGTAAATTGTGAGTACCGGTATTGCATTTTATGCACGCCTTTTGTTTGGTGAAATGGGTTAATACTGAAAAAGCAATCGTTTGTAATATTATTTTCGTATACTGGAACGTGAGTGCGGAAAGTGATGCACGCCGTGTTTATTGGCCAATAAGTCAATCTATAAGGAGAGTATGCGGCATAAAGTAATTACGAAATAACAGGGCCAAAGAAACATTCTAGAGTTAATCAGCTGATAGTTATAGTCATAGTCGACCGATGCTCTGGTTCGGGATCGAGATTATCGATATAGATGTGCCAATATATGGACAGCTACAAAGGCGATTTATGTCCATTCTGTGTTTTTAAATATTATCCTAACAGCATCCTAAGGCACTCTCAAACGGATGATTTTTATTCTCGACCAATAAAGAAATAAAATAATAACGATTATATATACCTTATTATAGTAATTACTACACGAGGAATAAGGATACCCGGTGTATGCTATCCGTGATGTTTTATTTCTTTATTTTTTCTAAATATGTAATTAATAAATCATCCGGTTGCGAGTGCCTTAGTTTTATCCTATAGCATTTCTGAAGGGGAATAATGTGTTTCTTGGCTGTAGGCAGATACCGTTGCCTGGGCTACAACACGAAAGCAAACAGTTTAAAAATTCAATAAAACAGAACTTTTGCACATGACATTGATCGTGTAAACAAGCACATCCAGGGAGACTTAAACATGTAAGATCCACATAAACCTCGACGTAGCAAGTAGGCATAGCGTAGGTTTTCCCACTATTGTGATGGCAATTTGATGAAGATCCGTCTGCATGTAATGCAGAAACGTTGTAATAATCATAAAAAAAATAAGGACAATAAACACAGTAAGCTTATCATTGAAACCTGGGACTATAGTTAGTCCATACTCTAACCCTGTTAAAACGAACAAATGAACACCTGTGTTAGATAAAAATGAATATTGCAGATGGGCCTATTGATTACGTATACGACAAGCTGGTGTCCTTAGAACAGTATATATAGTGTTGTAGCAAGTACCGGTACAATATGCTATACAGAACAACTCCAATGCCTTTCATATATGCGTCTTCCAGATATTGCAGCTATTTTTGTTTATTTCAGGAAGATAATTTATGTTGGTATATAAATATCCTTCATATTATTCTTCATGTTGCAACAAGCTGAGTATATTGGGTGCATATTTGACTTGGTCGTGGGAAATCCATAATAGTCTCTTACTGTAATTAATAATGGTTGCCAACTTTCTGATGTACACAATTATCTGCTTACGTATTCAACTGGTGGCCTGGACCCCTCAACACAGATACTGAACAGTGAAATTACTGCTATATTTAGATTATGTTTTTTTTCTTTTAAAAACGTTTCAATGAGTAAATAAATAAACAAAGTATACAAGGTTGGGTTAAACGTGAAACCAGCAAAACTGGAGACAAAGAAGTATTTGGGTCAGATAATATCACGAAATAGTTTGTGTGAGTTTATGGCGGAAAACTGTTCATTCCGGTACTACACATGATATATAACGTTGTTAACCACTCAGTGTCACTATGTGCGGCTAGCGTCGAGTGTCTCCGCATGACACGATAGATGTACACTATCCCAAACAGGGTGAGACAGCATGATTTCATGACGTCATTGCTCTCTATAATGATGGTTCCCGATTCAGGTACCGAGAGCATACTCTATTATTTTAAAAAAGGCATGAGCTCATGCTCGAGCCGCCAGTGATCGACCTACGCTGGCCTGTTGATCATACAGGTACAAATAGGGCTGGTGGAAAAACCCACTTGTGTTTGCGAATATAAGATAGCGATGTAGGTTCGATCATATTATGAAGCTCATGAGACTCAGCAATTCTGAATCCTGGCTCAGACTAATCTTTGGGCTCCTATTGGTCAAGACTAAGTGAGAAATTCCAGTTCCCAAATGGTAGAGTTGAGAAGTTCTGATCTTTCGGCGTTAATTGTTTAATTGAATTAATATTAGAACTTCGATGTTTAACCAAATTCAAGTTCGAGATAATTTAAAATATCAAAACGTACAAAACACAAAAGCACGGTATAGTGTTCCATCGTGATATACGTTAGGTCCGTCGTGGTTGCTCAATGTTGAACCGCCCACGAGAGATAGCGGAATGACGGTGACTAACTGTTAGCAACGACCTCGTTTCCCCGATCGCTGATAAATTTATTATCTCGTGTTTACATAATCTAACACACCGATCGAGATAATTTATGAATCGATATCTGGAACGCACGATGTTGTATTTTTGTACAGAGTTAGTCACTGGGACAAGCAACGCGTTGTTGATAACGTAACTACAAATGGCAGCTTGGAAAGGTGTGCATTTTTCTGCATGAAAAAGCATGACCCTTTCCGTTTCTTGAGTCGGACGTTGGGCGAGTGGCAGGCACAAATCCCATAACAGAAACCTTCATAGTCGTAGGCAATCTCAGTAATCTCTAGATATAGATATAATATCACGGAATATTTCATAGTTTTACGTCTAGATGGTATTCCCCTGATTTGCCATCTTGGTTTACCTAGATTGAGTTGTAGGAAGCGCCGGTGAGGGGAGGGGGAGTGGGGGCAATGTATAGGGCATGCTATGATGGTATTTGGCGACAATTTGTCCCCACAGGTCAAATCATCTTCCTACACCAGGCATTCTTGATAAAGTTCTCACTTCCGCAGGTTTAAGATCTGTAATAGATATAATGTTGAGGGAAGCGTACATCGTATATCATATTTTTATACGTTCGACCAAGGACCTGGATTAATTCACATTAAAAGCTGGATCACTAGTGAGTGTGTTACAATATATACCGGTAGGCGTCAGATCCGACAGCCATTGCACAGCCCTTGTTTCTCTGCCGACGGGCGGTGATTCTCTCTCGGTATTCCGGCTTCCTCCACCATTCGTCACCATCTATGAGTATGACATTACACCAATTCTCTCACCTCCCTCTCCCGCCTTACCCCCGTCGTCGTTTCTCCATATCCATACCCAATGTATTTTCTTCATATAGCACCAATTAGCATTCAATAAAGCATATACGTGTCAGCCTGACGAACCTGTGGTTATTAAAACTGAATCAGATGAATATTTGAAAAGCTCTAGTCAGCGAATTTAACCAACTACCGGGTATATCAATTCGGAATAATCGTTAGCGGAGAGAGAGAGAGAGAGAGAGAGAGAGAATTGAGGTTTAACGTCGCGTTCAGCAATATTTCAGCTATATAGCGAAAGCAAGCAGTATATAAGGCAACATTTTCGAATTTTATTTGGCAGCTCTGTCGTGCAAAAAGAATTTCCTCGTTACTGGTGAAAATCACTCAGACCTGGGATAAATGTTTAGGATATAAGGTTTAGTGGGAAACTTGAGCAGGATACGCACACCCGCTAATAAACTACTAATGTCACAATTGTCACAATTGCGTCCAAACTCGTTGGCCTTTTTCCTCAACGTTTACATGAATTCACATCAAAATGTTTGGAACATATTTGGTAAATGTTACTACCTGGCGATGGCTGGTGCGCAATGTTCAAAACTCCTATCTTTCAATCAACTGCTGCCATTATAAGCACAATGATTTAATGGTTAATGGTCAATGACCCTTTTAGTTTTATACACCATGGATATCTGGAGCGCATGCACGAATATAGAGTAGGAATGACCCCAGGTCCCGATTAAATAGAAGACAGAGGTGCAAAGTACAGACGTGATCAACAGATTCCATGGATGTGGAAAAGAAATGGTTTGACAGCGTTGACGTTGCTCCTGCCTCAACAAAAACATCGCAGAAAATAACCATTATAATAATGGACAGAATACAGGACTACATCAATGCTTTGGCAGAAACATCAAGACCATATCCCTAATTTGGCATAAACACCTCATACCTTATTGTTCATTAGGCACGAGTACACATATAACTGACCGGTGGACTCTACCTTTCACGTTGTTGTCTATAATATTCCATTTCTTTATTCTTTGACTTTATCACACTTATCAGAGACGATACAGGAGAAACGATTAGGTTACTCAAAACTCTCCAACAATGATGACCAGAAAAGATGACGACAGCCTCACCAATAAATGGTGATCAGTAAGAACCATCACCAACTTTATCATTACCAATATATGGTGATGGCTATCACCATTCATTCGTGAGGAGGCCTGTTTCGCACAAACAAATGGTGATGAGATGGAATCTATAAACTCATTGCTTCTTACCACTGATCGATGATGACCAAGCCGCTTAATAAATAAATGGTTATGAAATCACCTCCCCATCCTTTGTAATCACCATTAAATGGTGAAGATATTACCAATTATTGGTGATGAGCCACAAACTTTTTTGACATTTTTTTCGTGGCAACACCCTGCAAAAGGGCAATTGTACATGGGTATCTCAAAACCGGCGAAAGACAGCGATCGATATTTGACTGTTTGCCTCACAAGAGCTCGTGACCTAAATAGTTTTCGTCTTGGCAACGGCATGTGTCTCGTGAACGCCAGCGTTGGTAAAGTAGTACATTGAACCAAGGTGCTCAACCAATGGATAATTTAATTTGATTTCAGTCTAGGTTACACCTGAGTAAAACGCGTAAGATAATATTTACTCCGCCAGTTTACGAGTGCCTTTGGGTGTAACATAAGACATTTCATTGCCAAATCAGTGAAGTTTTAGCCCTGATGTATAATCTTATCTAACTGTGTCAGCGTCGTCCATAGTGACATATGACGATGTCAATAAATACTGACCCTTGGCTGTATACCCGGGACCCTGTTGATAAGATTGCAGGTCGATGCACTTAAGCTCAAAAACCAACCAGTTTTGTAAAAGTTTGAATGACCAGCGCAGCGCAATACGTATACTTGGAAGTCTAAATGTGTGGAGAGGACGCAAGGATGCCCCTTTAGCCAGCGCACAGTCATCACAGAATGACAGAACTTACAGCAATACATACCTATCCCATCGACTACTCTTTTCTTATAATTGTTCATTGTGAATATTCATGTGATGTTTTAGTAATTGACTGTTAATATATGTGTTCCCCGACATATCGATGTTAGCCAGCTCAATACTAGAAGAGGATCATAGGTCATAATGGACTACCATAACGGCCCAGTTGAAACTCACATTCGCCCTGTTATAAGTAGTGTAAAATAAGCACTTTGGGACACTGGTTCGAATCCACGGAGGAAGAAAAGGGAAAGACGAAGGTGCGGTGGGAAGAGCAGGAGTGAGGAGAGAAGGAGTTGTGAAACAGCTTCGGAGATAATGATCAGTGTGCAAATTCGACCAATCAGAATTATGTATCAGACTGCCATGTTTGATCGCGTGACTATAATTTATAAAGAGTCGTCGGTCATGTTTGCACGCGTGTATATAGCAATGGATTTGACGGATCGATTTTCCTGTATACGACCGTCATGTTTGATCATGTCACTATAATTTGCAAAGAATCGTCGGCCATGTTTGATCACATAACTGTTTAACATACATGGAGGAAACTTAATGTCAACTGAACCAAAAAATGTACTATGTAATATAAATAAAGCATTGTGTTGAGGGACCATGGAATCCGTATGGGAAGCGGCCCATAAACTACAATTTCAAACAAATAATGGCGTATACAATGATACACGGGTTTCCAATATCCATAGCAGTGCACTCGTGTAATATACAACTGTAAGGATTATGTTAAACAATATGTAGGATATATTTTAAACCCATGGTATAATACATATTTCACACTGCAAGATTTCATCACATCAGTGTATTTGTTCTTGTTCATAATATATACATGTACATTTGAATTACATTGGAATATTCACAATTGACTTTTATTTACTATTGAAGGGGAACCTAAACGAAAAACTTGTACTTCTGGGGGAGTTATAATATTGTCATATTTAGTCTGGAACTTAACATTTCATGAAAATTCCTACTGGTTGCTGAGATATTTGATGATATGACGCAGTGAACTAGGGATAATTAGATAGACAAACAATGGCATATTTTCTTATTTAAATACGTATTATTTTGTAATCCATTGTGTGTAGACGTTATTTGGTATCATTCTTATGACTTAGGTTACCAATATTTTAAGGAATATGGCTACCATAACAGCCGGTAACCAAACGTTATAATTTAGAAACTTAATTAGTTGAAGAGATTTTCTAACGAATATGAAGCGCTTAGAACTTTGTTATTGCATATTCAGTAATTAAAATTTCACAATTCCTAAATCAAGACATCAGTAACCTGTTGCTTTGCTAACCGTATTCCTAAAATAAATTGTAATTTTCCACCAAAAAAAAAGAACTTAAATAGTCCGCATAATGCTATAAATCAGCAATTACTTGATATGAGTTTGAAATAGATTAAACTTATAGCTCTGTCAATACTTCAGCGTAGATTTAGCTCATCATCTTGAATTTACTTGGTGAAATTACCAAATCTCATTTGCATATCTCTGAATATCTGATTTACACGTCAAATTCAAATATCTCTGCAGTTGTTTGGAGTCTCTACATGGGTTGAACGGCATCTTGCTCGGGATCATGTGTACTCTCTTCTCCTAGAACTGACCTCAGACCATTTGGGTTCACCTTTAACTTTTTTTTCAAACATATATCCGAATCATCACTGCTCGATACATATTTCCCAGTGGTAAATTAAATAGTTACTTGTTTAGATGACAGAAAGTTATCAATTCTCAATGAACGTTGTTCCACAATGAAGTTCTGAAACATATATATAAAAATTGGTACTTTTCTGAAAATATTCAACCTCATATAATATAAACCTCGCCAAATACCCTGAAACTTGGGTTGCCTCTATTATTTTTTCAATTACAAAAAAGGTAGCAAGACGGATTCTAACAAAATTACCGCGTTAAGCAGTAGTTCAAGGGATTTTTTTTACGAAAATCATTGATTCACTCATTATATATGTTAAGCGTAACATATAAAGTTGATGAAAACAGATGACTCCACATGCCAATATTCTGAGTACATATTAAAGGTCAACCCAAACGCTCTGAGGTCAAAAATATAAAAAAATAGTCCTTTCGATTCTGAAAATAATGATATTTTTTTCATAATTTTGTGCAGTCTGGTTGGCGAGATATTGCCGTTTGAAAGGTGAAAATCGCTCTCCTGTCAATTCCAGCTGTGACGTCACGGAGGGAAGCCGTCTTGTATTCTCTATGTTAAAGCCGTATACCACAGTCGTATGTAGCTGCTGATTTCTGGAGATTTTCGGAGTATCGGGGCATCATTTTTTAAATATGCCGCGACGTTGTGTAGTGGGAGGTTGCAGTTTTACTACAGATGACGGTGTTAGTATTCATTTGTGGCCCAAAGACGAGAAAATCGCTGCAAATTGAACGAAATTTGTACGCAACACGAGAGTGTGGAAAGAGGGCCCGAGCCAGTACTTGTATAATTTGCTCGGCACATTTTGACAGAAAGACATCATTCGAGGACATCTACAGCGTAGCAGTTGAATTCGGGTACAAACCAAAACTAAAGAGAACAGCTATTCCAACTATCAAACGTAAGAACAATCAGAATGTGACGGCAAAGAAATCGGACAAGGAGAATCTATCACGGACATCGGCTGAACGAACCTAGCCTGCAAGCGAGGCCTCGGGCAGGGGGACGGCTGTACATGCCCTGCTCGCTCTCGCGTGGCATTTGTTGCTTGAGCACCTACAGGTTAGACTGGATGAGTCTCTATTTCATATATACACGTTTAACCATTTGTTCCAATGTGTCTTAATGTCTGTATTTGTATATTCAATTTTATTCATTCTATGTATGCGTTTTTAGCCAAATGTTGGCACAAACTTCACGCAAATAAATTATCTAAATTATATACTATTTAATAATAATAATAAAATGATCTTTCATAAATATATATACGTTTGATAAGTAAATAAATAAAAAACACCAATTGGAGTGAATGGCTGTAGATACAGAAGTGATAATTATACTTTCATAATCCCTTGACATTTGAGATTGTGGGAATATCATTCGATTTCAATTTAATTGAGGTAATTTGTCGAAAATTGAGCAAATGTGAATGCCGATCCACTCACCACGGCTTACTTTTCGCCATGAATGTCCAAAGTTTTTTTATCAAACTATATAATTCTGAAATTGGTATTTCATGGGGATTATGGGAAAACAAACAAAATTCAAGTCGGACGTATATCAGTAGAGTTATCAACAGTTTACTGTCCATACTGCCGAATCCCGGAGTTTATCCCTTCGAAAAGGCTGCCTCGGTCAGTAACAACAATAACAACACAGATGTGCTCGTTCGTTACATCACAGAATCGTTCTACATTCAATACAGTTTGAAATATATGGACATTTGGTCTTATAGATGACGATAATAAGGTTTCCAGTCAAGTTGCATACCAATCTGTATTCAACAAACGACCTCTCCGAATCCTGTCGTCGTCAAGTTCCACGTTGTCAGAGTGATTGTCACTGTCAGAATCGGAGCCGTACGGCTCAAATTGATAGGGCTGAATTCCGCCGTTGGTCTGCAAACAACTGTTAATTTGCCCGTCATCATCCTCCTCTATGTCTATTTCATCTTCTTGGCGAAAAATATTTCCATCTAAGCAGCTGATATCGCTCGAATCGACATCTGAACCGGAGCTCTGACTGCACTCGCTTTCCATGTTATCCGCTGTTTTTTCTCAGGCAACTTCCCTGCGTGACGTCATCAACCCAGCTGTGAAAGTGTGGAAAAGCCCATGCACTTTGCTCCCATATTACGTTTGTTTCTGATCAGATTAGAATTTTTTCAATATTTTTTTCATACAAAGTGAAGTATGAACTATGATTTTTAAGGATTTTTAGACCAAAATAAATTCCGTTTGGGTTGACCTTTAAAAAAACAACACAAGAACCAAAAACGATCTCTGTGAGTACTTGTATCTCCGCCACGCTTTTAGTGTAGCTGTTCATGTGGACAGTTTGAATGACATGTCCACACGGGTTTGAGCGGTATTAGATACAAATATCCAACAGGAATGACGTAATAGTAGTCATCTGAGTACATGAAGAATAAGAATCTTCCTATCTATAACCAGGGTGGTGTGTTAGGGCCAATCACAGGACAGTGGAAAACCTGTTCATCTCTCCCTGATGAAAAAAGCCTTTGATATCATCGGTCGGTCTATTCTATTTTATAAGCTGTTAAACGGCTGTTAGGTGATCTTATGCAGTTATGGGAAAAGAAGAGTATATAGTTGTATTGATAAGTGTGAAGACGGTATATTGTTAATAAGAATGTGGGGATTTACACATTGTTTATGTGACACTGATAAGAGGGATCATGTGCAGGGTGGGTTGGGGAAAACCGTTTGCACGGCATGTTCGAACGACCAATCCTCATCGCGATGCGATGGAGTGCCCATGTACATCTGTCCATCCACATCCATACTACATCTTTTGCATTCATCATATATGAATTCTTCCTATCAACTGCATGTACCTGTTTGGGGCTATCTCCACGATACTCTCCCTCGCGTGGGGTCTGGCAAGGGTGCAATTTATCACCAACTCTTTTCAAATATTCTCATTGATGATAAATCGAAACATTTTCAATCAGCTTCCCAGCTATCACTTCTAAAGCATGCGCCGCTGTCTCATGTAATCTTCGCTGATAAGTTAGTCGGGGTTTTTTTTCTAAGACTGGGTATAGGTCTCTGAAAGCTGCTTGTGATTTCTCCATAAGCAATAGCCTACCAGAAAACGTGGAGGAATCCAACGTTATTATTTTCAGTAAAATAATCATCCACCAACATTGCACATATTCATCTGGAAACACAACTGATTGAAATTGGCAGCCGTTACGAATATTTAGGCTTAATGATTAATGAAAGAGGCAAGTCCGACGAGGGTGCTGTTGATCGAAAAAAACAACAACAAAAACAGGGACTAAAATCCATTAATAATGTTTACCAATCAATCTTCAAGCGCAACTACTACCATTAGTCATCCTCAATAACGCAGGTCTGTATACACGGTACACTCCGTACCAGCCCCTGTGCCCAGATTGGGGGGATACAGTTATTACTAGAAATAAACCGTTCAAAGTAACAGTCAATGAACTTTTGCTGGTTTCACAGACAAGCCGACTTTAGAGTGGGAATACGCTGTAGATGTGCTCGCTAAAATGACGCGTAAGCATCTCTCCAGTCAAAACAATAACGGCTACTAACAATTTGAGATCAAAGGGGATGAAATATATGACACATTGCTGGCTTCTATTCGGAAAGTCTATTAATAAAGACTGATCTTAGACCTGACGAATACGTCTTCTGTCATGGATCGGATACGTCAGATGAACCATGACTAGGGATGATGCTATCAGCATGAAACTGTTCAGTGCAATAAACCCATAGCTGTACGACAGTGTAATATGGGGAGTTGACTATAAATCCATTTGCTCTTTTGATACATTGCTCACCGAAATAGTACATACTAAATATTGCAACTATATTATGGGTGCTGAAAAGATAAGCCTCCATCTTCATGGGCTGAGTTCCACAGCTATCTCTCGCTCATGGCATTATGATAAATCTCATAAAATATGTGTCCCGGTTAAAGAGTATACCACTCACATTCTCGATTACATGCATCATGCCTTTCAATCCAGTAAGACCGTTGCTCAAAATGAACCCTGTTGGCTGCAGAAGGTTCAGGTCCTCGTCGCAGAGATCCAAGTTTTGCTTCTGGTCGAATTAAATCATTCTGATGGATTTATAGTGCATATGGCCCAATCAAATCTATCAAATCCTGTTCAAAATGAGTTCTCCCTGAGCGTGCAAAATAAACCCTGAAGCAAATTCGAAACAAAATTACAACTAAAACGTTCGTTGGCCCAGAAGAAGTGACCACAATCTTAAAATTGAGACTGACCGATTAGAGATGATTAGATAGACAATGGCATATTTTCTTATCTAAATACGTATTATTTTGTAATCCATTGTGTGTAGACGTTATTTGATATCATTCTAATAGCTTGGGTTACCAATATTTTAAGAAATATGGCTACCATAACAACCGGTGACCAAACGTTATAATTCAGAAACTTTAAATAATTGAAGAGAATTTTTAACGAATATGAAGCTCTTAGAACTTTGTTATTGCATATTGAGTAATTAAAATTTCACAATTTCCAAAATCTAGACATGCTATGCTAACCTTATTCCTAAAATAATTTGTAATTTTCTAAAAAACAAACTTGAATTGTCTGCATAATGCTATAAATTAGCAATTACTTTATTTGAGTGTGAAATAGATTAGACCAGGGACCGCATAATATTATTATACAGTCCCTGATTAGACTAATAGATCTGTCAATACTACAGCCTAGATTCGGATATCTTATTTACACTTCAAATTCAAATATCTCTGCAACTGCTTGGAGTATCTACATGGGTTGAACGGCATCTTTCTCAGGATCATGTGTACTCTCTTCTCCTAGAACTGACCTCAGACCATTTTAGTTCATCTTTAACATTTTTTTCAAACTTATATCCGAATCATCACTGCTCGACGCATATTTCCCAGTGGCAAATTAGATAGTTACCGTACTTGTGTAGATGACACAATTGGGCAGCTGTTATCAATATATTCTCACAGAACGTTGTTCCCCAATGAAGTTCTGAAATATATATATATCAAATTTGATCATTTCTGAAAATATTCAACCTCATATTGAGAAGCACCAAATACCCTGAAACATAGGTTGCCTCTATTATTTTTTCACTTACACAAAGGTATCAAGACGGATTCTAACAAAATTACCGAGGTATAGCGTCAAGCAGTACTTCAAAGGATTTTTTGACGAAAATCATTAATTCGCTCATTTATATATGTTAAACGCAACATATAAAGGTGATGAAAACAGATGACCCCACATGCCAATATTCTGAGTACATATAGAAAAACATCACAATAACCAAAAACGATACAAATATTCAACAGGAATGACGTGATAGTAGTCATCTGAGTACCCGGAGGAGAAGAATCTTCCTATCTATAACCACGGCGGTGTTAGGGTCAATCACAGGACAGTGAAAAACCTGTTCATCTCTCCCTGATTTAAAAAAAGCCTTTGATATGATAGGTCGGTCTATTCTATTGGAAAAGCTGTTAAACAGCTGTTATAGGTGATCTTATGCAGTTATAGGAAATGAAGAGTATAGAGTTGTGTTGATGAATCATCCACCAACATTGCACATATTCATCTGGAAACACAACTGATTGAAATTGCCAGCCGTTACGAATATTTAGGCATAATGATTAATGAAAGAGGCAAGTCCGACGAGGGTGCTGTTGATTGAAAAAAACAACAACAAAAAACAGGGACTAAAATCCATTAATAATGTTTACCAATCAATCTTCAAGCGCAACTACTACCATTAGTCATCCTCAATAACGCAGGTCTGTATACACGGTACACTCCGTACCAGCCCCTGCGCCCAGATTGGGGGGATACAGTTATTACTAGAAATAAACCGTTCAAAGTAGCAGTCAATGAACGGACGGCGTTATGGGGTGCTTCGCTGGTTTCACAGACAAGCCGACTTTAGAGTGGGAATACGCTGTAGATGTGCTAGCTGAAATGACACGTAAGCGTCTCTTCAGTCAAAACAATGACGGCTACTCACAATTTGAGTTCAAAGGGGATGAAATATATGAAACATTGCTGGCTTCTATTTTTGCAAATATGTGCATATTCGGAAAGTCTATTAATAAAGACTGATCTTAGACCTGACGAATTCGCCTTCTGTCATGGGTTGGATTTGTCAGATGAACCCTGACTAGGGATGATGCTATCAGCATGAAACTGTTCAGTGCAATAAACCCATAGCTACACTGTCAATAAAAGTGTGCAAATCCTGAACACTGAATTGCACACTAGTTTGTAACACCTTTCAAACATGTAAAAGTGTTTAAGTACGAAAACTAGTATGCAAAGACATTTACTTAAAATATGTCACTGAAGTGTTATGAAGCTCATCAAGTAGATCGTCATCAATAAACACAACGACATAGGCTGTCCACAATATCGCCGAGTGTTGAATATTGGAACTCTGAAAAATTAGTGTTCATTCTGAAGTGTGCACTTTTGAACACTTTTACGCATAATAGAACACTTTTACATATTCATGCGGACGCTAGTGTTCCAAAAGTGTTACAGAATATGTGTTCATTTGTGAACATTGGTGTTCAAATATGATGATCATTTCTGAATACGCGTGTTCATACCTGTTCTCTAGTTTTCGGATATGAACGTTAAGTGTTCAGTTTTTAGCACGATATGGTGTCCTGATTTGGACATCAATATGAACGTTAGTGATCAGTGCCGTCCATCCCCATATTTCGATTGTTGAGATACTTAGCGTTGTGGAATTTTTGGTACCTTTTTCTTTTCATTATTGTTCAAAATGGACCAGTTGATTAATTCCACATCATTATTTCAACTTATTCCAGCAACCACTAAAATTAGTCAGGGATGAACGCTTTTACGCGTTCAATAAGTGTTACAAATTTTTCCTGACAGTGTATACGGCAGTGTAATATGGGGAGTTGACTATAAATTCATTTGCTCTCTTGATACATTGCTCACCGAAACCGTACATACCAAATATTGAAACTATGTTATGGGTGCTGAAAAATAAGCCCCCATCTTCATGGGCTGAGTTCCACAGCTATTTCTCGCTCATGGCATTATGATAAATCTCATAAAATATGTGTCCCAGTTAAAAAGTATACCACTCACATTCTCGATAACATGCACCATGCCTTTCAATCCAGTAAGACCAAAATGAACCCTGTTGGGTGCAGAAGGTTCAGGTCCTCGTCGCAGAGATCCAAGTTTTGCTGCTCGTCGAATTAAACCATTCTATTGGATTTAAAGTGCACATGGCCCAATCAAATCCTGTTCAAAATGTGTTTTCTCTCAGCGTGCAAAATAAACCCTGAAGCCAACTCGAAACATAATTAGAACTAAAATAAGACTATGCCACGGAACCGTATTTAATTTACAAAAGCTTCCGTTGGCCCAGAAGAAGTGACCACAACCTTAAAATTGAGACTGACCGACACTGTCAACCTCCTATACCACCTGATCAAGTTCTGTGTAGTGTAATACTGTAGAGAGTGAGGCACATTTTCTACTACGGTACGCTATTCTCATTATAAGAGTCCCTCGACAAATATTACTTCAAGACTTCAGTAATTTATCTGCAGTTTGGGTCACTCTGACCTTAATATCGAGGTTATAATGTCAAATGATTTTCCAACTGTTTTAGATAATGGCGTCACCACGTTTGTTGTCTTTCTAATGGATAAACATAAATCACCATACAAAGCTAGATTCATAGCTGGTTCTAGAAGCTGCATCACCAAGCTTCTTTCAACCCTATTGACGAGGGCCCTTCAGGAGGTAAAAGCATTTTGGGAAAGGTATTGCGCCACTATTTCTAAGAACTCTGGCGTTGAATGTATGTGGATATTGAAAACTCAAAATGTCTTACGGAAGAACTTGATGCTAAAGGTCACATACCGTACAGACATGTATCCACATGGGATTTCTCGACTCTCTATACTACAATCCCTCATCAGGACCTTATTGACCGTCTAAGTTCATTAATAGTATCTGTGTTCAAGAAAACTGATCGTAGATATATTAATGTCGGAAGCCATAAAGCATTCTTTAGCTCTACTACATACAAGAGATATCATTCATGGGATGTTTCTTTGTTTATAGAGTTGCTTGAATTTCTCATTAAAAATATCTATGTGAAATTTGGCAACACAATATATCAGCAGCATATAGGTATTCCAATGGGTACTAATTGTGCACCCCTGTTGGCTGACCTGTATCTGTTCTCTTATGAATATGACTATATGCAGGCGCTTTCAAAAACCGATCCATTCAAAGCCCGTTCCTTCTCATTCACCAAATGCTATATAGACGATCTTCTCGCTGTGGATAATCGCTATATAAATGACGCAGTGAAGGATATATATCCACCTTCACTGGATTTGAAGGAAACTACAGATAGCCCTACAGGCACATCTTATTTAGATCTCTATCTCTATAAAAATGAAGCGGCCATTTTCTCTCGTCGAATTTATGACAAAAGAGATAATTACAATTTCGACATCGTAAACTATCCCTTTCTGGATAGTAATATTCCAGTGGGACCTGCATATGGCGTATACATATCTCGCTTAGTAGCATTTGCTAGATCCTGTGTTAGATGTGATGATGTGATGCATGTGCCTAATTTCACATTTGAGTCTGGAACAAGTGTAACACGGGGTCGTGGTATAACACAATGGTTTCAGCAAGATCTGCATGTAGGTGGCGCCACTAGGGTTCATTCCGTTCTTCCATTTTGCAGCGATAGCTTTGAAACGCTTCGTCTGAATCCTCCGAAATACCCTGCCTTTCCAGGTAACAACTTGAGAACCCCATCCACCCACCGAGTTATTCTTAAGGGAGTAGAGGACGTTCATTTCCCTGCTCTTATGGGGCTACAACATGGTGATTTGTCGGATTTTTCAGAACAAGCTGAATTTTCTAACAAAAGTACGCAGACATCTCAAAATGGAATAAAAATCAACAAAAGACACAACACAACCATTTATGCGTTCTACTGGTGGGTCGATAGTGTGATGGGACGGACCAAAAAATTGGCATTTTAAATTCAACGGTTGGAGGGTGCAAAGTGCTCCATAGGTTAAAAATTATTCCTCCGGAATACCCCCAAATTCACTCCTATTCACTTTCAACAAAATGAAAACCTCTGAATGGCTAATAATTGGAACTCCAATAATATTCTCCACACCCACCCCGATTCCCCACCCCCACCCCCTCCTGGAAATAGGACTGAAAAGGCTCAGTTTATCTGTTATACCGCTAATATTTTCTAAGAAAGTATGATGTCCCCCTGTTTTTATTACATATTTAACAAGCACTATATGTGTTTAGTATTATATAGCAAAATGGGAAAAATTTGACCTTGGGAAGTTTGATTTATTGAGCATCAAAAAGAAAAAATCCAAATTTCCCTATGTATTCAGTGTTATGGTTTTTAAGTGGTATGCATGCTTTTGGCTACCATATTGTTTTAACGAATATGGTGACCCCCTATTTTTTTCCATGGATCATCTTCTCCTAACCTGATGAAAAAATCCTGAAATTTAAAAAAAAATTCAACCTCTAGAAATGAACGTCCTCTACTCCCTTAAATTTGGTCTGCATATACCATGCCATGAGATATCGCTTGGGATCGAGTTCCGCCCACTTCTGCCTATACAGGTGGCGTTATCTGGTGGTAAAATCTGCAAATGTTTCCGTGCAATAACTTGAGAACTGCACATCGAATTCTTCTCGAATTCGGCATGTATGATCAAAGAACCAGGAGATGTCGCCGGGGGATTGCGTCCGAAATCCGTTTCCGATGATAACTTGAGAACCGCTATACGGATTCTTCCCAAATTTGATATGCATATGTCTTGCCATGAGATGTCGCTTGGAAGTGCATTCGTAATTGAGCCTACAGGTAGCACCACCTGCATGGTGTGAAAATCTAAATTTGGTTTCCGGGCAAAAACTTCAGGACCCTTCACGGATTTATTCTCAAATTTGGTATGCAGATACCATGCCATATGTCTCTTCAGATTGTGACTCGCCCGCTTCTGTCTACAGGTGGCGCCACCTGATGGCTAAATGAGAAATTTGTTTCCGGGCAATAACTTGATAACTGCTCATCGGATTCTTCTGAAACGTTGTGGGCATATACCATGCCGTGTTGCTTGTGATTGTGTTTCGCCCACTTGCATCTACAGGTGAGTAGTAGTGTAAGCGTACATATCGGCCTTCTGCGCATGCGCGGTGGCCGAAGATGATGTGACGGAAATAATACTTCTATGAATAGGGCGAAAACTTATCTAAGATAATTTTTCTGTCATAATTAATTCTTGG
>JAVTVY010013108.1:0-58485 GCA_036873755.1 Hanleya hanleyi | reverse complement strand
GAAATGTACACCTACTGAGTGCAGACAAAGATTTATCGCACCCATCGTACCATTGTCGATGATTTTGGAGCCGTCTTCATTAAACGGTCTTGTGTGTTCACGTACAACTACGTATGGGCTAAATCCACGTAGGCCGTATCCGCTTTGCTGAGGGTGAACTCGATGGGGCGTGCACCATTGAGGCTGGAGAGAGGGAGATGTTCCACCCATAGCCAATGTATGCCACTGGCTTGTGTCGTTGTACAGTCGCCAAATCAGAATCACTGCTGGTAGAGGGGCACAACTCCGAGTGGATCAAGGTCCCGGATCTCGATGTGCATATTCTGGTGCGAGGTCTCGATGATCCAACCTTTAATTCCCTACCGCTCTTTGAGAAATTGGCGACCATTTTGACGATGCTCCCAAGCACGTTTCCCATTTCTTTGCGTCGGTAAAGATGAGCAACTCGCCCCGGCTTGTTGCTTGTTGCGTGTAATAGTCCACATGGTTGTGTGCCTCTCACTGGTAAAGCAAATTCCCAGTCAAAAGACGAATTTTGGGGAGCGTGCCTGTCGAAAATGAAGTGTGACCATTACCTTTCCAATTTCGAATACCATCGGCTGTCTGGTGTCGTATATCGATTCCGATGGTACCAATGTTGGTCTGTCGGACTGGCAAATAGAGTACGTGATCAACGATTTGTGTGGCTTGATCACCCGAGCATAGGTTTGCGCCATGAGATCTTCCACGATGACCAACGTGTCCGGCTCCAAGTCAGACACGGTGGGCAGCCCATCCACAACGGTGACGTTGGGCATTGACTCATACGTTGCCAGCCGTTCTTCGTGACACCACACACCCCCGCTGATGGACGGAGTAATCATGTTGTCGGCGTTTCCAGCCAGCTTCTTGATGAAATGTGTCTTGTCCGAGTCCGTCGGCCCAGAAAGGACACAGGTGAAGGGGTGTTGCCAACGGGCGTTCATGGCTGGAATTGTATCCATTGGCGTGGAAATTCGCTCTCGCAAATCTGGTATGGGTTAGGAGCCGCTTAGGAGGAGGTGGTGGGTCGTTCTACTCTATTGAGTCGGGGGTGTAGTAGTTACCGTGGTAGGTTGTGCCTGTGACGTGAAGGTTGGTTGTACCGTGGTAGACTGGGTCGAAGGAGAGAATACCCGGTGGGGACTGATGGCGAACGTGCGACCTCTCGGGGTGTGAGACTGGGAAGGTTAGTTGAGTAACGAGATGACGGTTGACACCCCCAAACAACAAGACCAAGAGGGATAAAACAGTCATCAAGGCACAAACTTGTCCATTTGAGGTTTGGGCAATGTGTGCATCGCATATATACAGTATAATTGAATTCATTATTCTGCGATTGCCTTGGATCTCATGTCATAAGAATGAGTGAAATAAACTTGTCAAATATATACTAATATATTATTAGGTATTCAGATTTTACCCAGGATGTATGGAACGTTACGACGCATCCTGAAACTCATACACACTTCGGTTGACGCCTCAGGGTATATGAGTTTCAGGGAGGGTCGTAACTTTCCATACACCAGGGGGAAAACATGACGAATTTATTATCCCTCAAGCCTTTTTACCTTATAGCAAAAATACTTTTGAAAGGTCTATCATTTAGAACTAGCGGTACAACGGACAAATTCAGCGGGCCATTCCGGTTACGAAACTCTCCGTATTTGTCTACTGCGCTGCGAAAAACGCGCCACAACACAATCAGCGATAATACATTTCGATCATGGGGGTCGTTCAAATATGATATAATTAATATATGTGTATAAATATATACAGGTGAGATAAGCCAGACTAAACAGTCTCTCTTTGTTGATCGATAACAGTATTTCGGTTAGCTTATCCTTCACAAACTGAGCGTCAGTGTCATCATTATCATATATATTGACCATAAAATACATCCGTTTGTCAGTCCATAAAACAAACGCGCGGAATCAGCATATTACAGAAAATTACATCCGTCATCCAGTTCTTTGACCCATCAATCATGTTTCACTGGCCTGTCTGGGGTATTACTAAAAACGTGGAGCTTGACCTGGAGTGGAAGTCGGATTCTATTGGGGTCTGAATCGGACAGTCAGATTCGCAAGATATTTATTCATTCTTTGCTTGTTATCTCGTGTTAATATGATATGAAAAACAGAACGAATATTCGTCATCTGACTCTTAAGTTTCAGCATGAAAAGAATCCGGCTGCCACTCCAGGTCAGGCTCCAAATTTTTGGTAATATCCAAGATCGGCCAGTGAGACATGTTTGACGAGTGCTGGATGACGGATGTGTTTTCTGTAATGTGCTGATTTCGTGATTTTATTTTATGGACTAACAAACGGATTATTTTATGGTAAATACAAGCGATAATGATGATACTGACGCTCATTTTGGGAAGGATGAGCTGTACCAGAGACTTTTATTGATCAACAAACGAAGACAGTCGAACCGGTGTCAGGCCTGGCTTATCTCCCCTGTATATATTTATACATATATAATAATTATATTATTATTTGAACGACCCCCCATGATTTCGATCTGTTTTTTGGAAAGCGACTTTTATTTTTGGAACAATGCCAGACACTTCAGTTAAATGATGCACTATGACTTCATTCCATTACATTTGTCGGCGAAAGTTATTCCATAAATATTGAGATATGGTCGGCTGAACTTATCTCCCAGGCGAGAACCATGTTTCCAACCGCACGTGAGTTGTTTTTTAAATACCACGAGTAGCAAGACATCACTCGGGGTGTATGAAATTATAAGACTCGACCTTTTAACCAATCATAATCCAGATAATGAATACAAATTTGCTTGTGTAATAACAAGTATATTTATAATGTACATTGCTATCACAATAAGGCAAAACATGTCCGAGGGTGCCTGAAGGTCAACTTACTTGACGGTGAAGGTCAACTTACTTGCCGGTGAAGTTGGTCCCGTCATACTTCTCGCCTTCAGCTTCATATAAGGTAAGCGCATACTCATCAGTGAAGATCAACAAACCATCTTCCGCCATACTTGTCTCGAGGCGTGGTTTCCATTGGTTGGGATTTTTGTTCGCCAAGTCTCTGAGGCGACCTTTCATGAAAACAAAGGAGATTTCCCTTTGTATGTGAATATTATCCCACCTTCAGATACGGTAATGTCTGTAATAATTGATCACTCAAAATCATACTTTAGAAGCCAATTCCAAAATTGGCCAGTCTGCTCGTGTTCAGCACTGATTGGTCAAAGCTGTTCGCAACTGACTTGCTCTACAATATGCTGAATATAGAAAATTTAGTCAATTTTCCAGTTTTTTCTATAATTGAGCTGAAAGGTGGTCTAAAATTGAGCGAATTAACAGAGTCCTTATCGTATAGTACAAGCACTGCAAAATTTTGCTATAGGTTACCATAAACTAAATATCTCTCCTCTCTCCAGACTGAATGCCACATACCACAACCACGAGAAGCGACTTGGCTAAATTCGTGCCAACAGTAAATTCAGACCATAATTAAAGCCTGACTAATTGTTATCGTCGGCATGGTATGGAACCCTATTGTTGACCAACCACCTCGCTGGGGGTCTAATAATACCCCAGCCATCAATCAGGATTCCCGGCCGCGAGCAAATCGCCGGAAGTGACATCATACATAGTAAAATAGATGTTTGCCGAACATTTCGATTACTTTTCAAGTCTGCATAATACCTCTGTTGACCTAGGATTAAAAATAGGGATTATTTCCCCTGTTTATCTGGAAAGACCATATGAAAAGTAGTTCGCTCATGTGCAAAACTGAAAGAGTTGTTCGGCCGTATTCAAACTGAACCGTGCGTACGTGGGTTTCCCCTATACGTCATAGCAAAGTAGTAAAGATCAGCTTCCGCTACTGGAGGCAGGGGTGTTAAATGAGCCTGTGAAATGGCATCCTCGCTAAAACCAGGGTTATCTCTATCATATATATATCCCCTGGTACGCTTGGGCAATGTATCGCCATCAACGACAACACAGCGGCAGATGTCAGCCAATCAGCAAAAGCAACACCCTGCATATATTGACCAATCAGATCACTTAAGTAACGCGACCATGGCGATCGTGACAACAGATTCGAAAACACCATAGCTTGTGCGATACCCAGTGGCAGATGAACTTGCACCTTTTCAACAACCATGAACATTAATAAATATAAAGGAAACATAGTTTAAAACCCATTCATCTACCATCAAACATCCAAAAAGTCAGGCAAATGTAGGAAACAATGAAAGTTTAAAGGCGGTCCGCGATGTCAGTGTATTCGACCTCACCTTCCCACTGAAAGATTTAATTGGGTTGAAACGCACAGATTTCCATAAAATTTCACTGGTCTATCCATTAATATTTTATTGTTATGCGTGCTTGGATTAAATATTTTACATTCGGTATCGGCGAATAGTTTAGCAGCGAAAGTAAAATCCAAACGTATTTTACCATCAGCGCAGTTTTTCTGGGTGACGTAACTGGGATGAGGGCGGAACGCGGTCTGCTATGCAAGTTGGTCAAGGGTTCGCCTTTGGCTCACAAATAGAAACCTTGACGCGGTGAAGATGGTGAAATGGAGCATGCGCTGTGGGGAGGATGGTTGTTGACCAGCAAATATTGGAGAAACACAAATTCTCATGGGCACGGCTAAGTTTAAACAAGTCCGCACAGAATGCTCATCAAAAAACATCCGAGAGAATTGTCAACAGAACGTTGGAAATAGAGGCGACATTCTCAAATATCCATTACCAATTTATCACCTGTTTTCCAACTAGCAAGCCGGTTTCCGCTTTAATATTAACCAATAACGAGTCAGGTCATCCTTTTTGCGCTGGTCTAGGGCGCTGAAGCTTTAGGATAGGCGATATCCTCGTGGATATACGTCATATAGACGATCTTCTCGCTGTGGATAATCGCTATATATATAACTCAGCGAAGAATATATATCCACCTCACCAACACTGGATTTGAACGAAACTACTGATAGTCTTAAGCGGGTCTACTCCCTCGTCGACTTTATGACAAAAGAGATGATTATAATTTCGATATCGTAAACTATGCCTTTCTGGAGAGTAATATTCCAGGGGTACCTGCATGTGGCGTATACATATCACACTTAGTAGCATTTTCTAGATCCTGTGTGAAATGTGAGCATTTTAATCAAAAACGTCATGGCAGAAACTTGTAAAACAGGGCTATGTCATCAAGCGCCTCCACTCGAAGTTTCTCAAATTCGGCGATACACATCACATGCTGATAGCAGAATACAAGCGTAGCGTGCAAGATCTATGGCGGTACGTTTCGTAACTTGTGTCTGATTTCGCTTAACCCGGGGCTAGACCGTATATCAGCGAATAGTTTAGCAGCGAAAGTAAAACCCTAACGTATTTTACCATCAGCGCAGTTTTTCTAGGTCACGTAACTGGAATGTGGGCGGAACGCGGTCTGCTATATAGAAACCGCGATGTCGCGAAGATGCGATTCCTCCGGAGAAGATCTTTTATAAGGTGTCGGCAAATCCAAGATGGCTGCCAAATGGTTCATCAAATCAGAAAATGCTATTTATTGTTGACCAATGTGCACAGCATTTCCGTGTGTCCCTGTCGCCGTGTGAAATTTCGGCTTCGTCGATGAAATTAAAAGCCGAAGAAGGAAATCATACAGGTGTGGATGTTAAGAATTCCCGGTAAGAATGTCCGGTGGATAAAAGTGTCCGGCTCCTATCTTGTAACCCAGACAATTTTCTCCACATTTGCAACAAGGCAGACACTTATCCTTGAAGAAAAATTGTGAGAAGGGGCACTAATCCCCAGGACACACTGCCCTAGCCCTACACTGGCTTGGTCCCATAAATGTCATAATCTGTCACAGAATTCAGCCTTCTAATTTTTCATTGCGTTTGCAGCGATCCTGGCTCCGAAACCTGAGGAGGGTTTATCTCTCCTTAAGCCCTGTAAGTATCCGGATAGACCAGATTAGAGCTCTATATCATCTTCGGCTTCCGGGTGTACTAGTCCAAGGATGCGGTATTGTCAGTTAAATTGGCGTCGTGTTACATGCGCGATATAAGATTTCATGGTGAGCGGACATGGATACACAATGCGTCATGGGCTTGAGTTACAGGGGTATTCGTTATCAATTCTGTGCTGCTGATATTTGGGAAATTTCGAAGCAGTTTACTTCTACAGATTTTTTTCGGTCGTCTTGCCTCTTACATTTTATCAGGGACCAGGGTTATCATGCACTCTATTTCAGAACGCTGTGGGTTATATCTGACAGTGTCCGCTACCAGGCTCAACGGAATTATAATATGAATGTCGATCAAGTCCATCTTTTGCATATTTTCTGATATGGAAACCATCCTTTATCCTCTACTACAAAATAAAGCGATTATGCAAGTTCATACAGAATTGTTACAATTTACCTTCTTTCGTCAATGCATTGACACCCATCCCAAACAACCCAAACAAGAGAACACAGATCATCGTCTTTATCTGTAATATCAATCAATTAAGAATCAACGTGACTTAACACATTTTGCAATTTCACCGACCCGGTTAAAATTTCCAACGCCCCAAATTACCAGACTGAAATAATTTCATGTCACAATGATACTAAACACCGTACAACACAAACAAATACAATTATTTCCTTCAACGGACTCGAAAAACTGACAAATTGACCAAAAATGTAAGTGGTTTATTAAGCGTAAATCTTTTATGATTTATGTGGGTGCAGATGAGGAAATGTGGAGTCTAGAGTTGACCATTGCCCGTTGACCTTGTGTTTCTACATCTTCCTTTTATCCAGCCAATTTCTACGTTCCCACTTCGAACTTCCCTTGATATATCTGGACCCCTTCAATGTTCAAATAACTTATAAATAGGCACGAGACGTCACTGACCTCGAAAACATTTGAAATTCGAAATGGGTCGCACAAGAGCGTTATTGATTGGCTGACCTAATTTGTGGGCACCATATTAGGAGGAAGGACGCCGCTAATAGAGGATGATGTCACTCTATGTGACATTCACTCGCAATCGATGTGTACGTTCTGATTGGTTCTTCTGTCGTTAGCTGGTGAAATTTACACCTCGGATTTTGAACGCTGAAGGGATCAGATAAATCAAGGCAGGTTCGAAGTGGGAACGTAGAAATTGGCTGGATAAAATGAAGATGGTGTTTCTACGGCGACGTGGAGGATAGAGAAGAGGCCACGGGATGAGTGGGATGATGGGTCTAGGGGCCCCAAGGGTCGGTGAGGCGCTCGTCGTGGGCGATCACGTGAAGAGCGGTTAGTTCACGTGACTTGCTGGGGTAAATGCAAAACTAGAATTTTCTCAGACAAAAACAAAAATAGGGAAAACGGACTGGACACGCCGTCAAATGGGTCTGGGTGGGCCAATAGGGGTCCACAGGGATCGGATAGGGTGCCAGCATGAAGCGGTTGTCAACGTCGATCACGTGATGGGCGGTTGCATGCAAAATCAGGATTTTTCTTGAAAATACCAAAAATCGGAAACACAAACTTTACCCGTAAAAATAAGGAAAACCCGAGGGCCTCGTCTAAGGTATCCATGTGGGCCAATATTGATCGTAAGGGATCACGAAGGCTGTCATATTAAAGCTCTTGGTGCGTAGAGGACGCGTGGGGTGGCTTGGAAGAGATGTGTTGTTATGTCATGCATGCGCAATCGAGGCGTAATAGCGAAGTTGAAACTTTGGAGGTGCTCAGGAGCGTCTTTGTGCGATTGAGGGCCATATCTCATCCAAATCTAGCGAGGAGGGTTTCGACTTGAAGCTCTTGGCGTGTAGAGGACGCCTCGAGTGGTTTGGACGGGAAGTGACGCACTGGTGCACATTTTCAGTCGAGTAATGTAAGCGAAAGTGGACATTTTGGAGGTGCGCATTGAAATATTTAAGCGATTGACGAGCTATATCTCATCCAAATATGGCGTGTAGGGTCTCGACTTGAAGCTCTTGGGGTGTAGAGGACGCTTGGAGTGGTTTGGACGAGAAGTGACGTCATGGCGTGCAAGCACAGTCAAGTTATATTAGCGAAAGTGGGCATTTTGAAGGTGCGCATTGGCATACTTGAGCGATTGGGGAGCTATATCTGATCCAGATGTGGCCTGCAGGGTCTTGACTCGAAGCTCTCTGCGTGTAGAGAACGCTTGGTGTGGTAACGAACGGAAAATGACGCCAGGATGCGCATGCGCAGTCGAGGAATTATAGCGGAAGCGGGTATTTTGGAGGTGAGCGGAGGCATACTTTGAGTGACTAAGGGACCATATATCATCTACATATGGCGTGCAGGGTCTCGTCTTGAAGTTCTTGCATGCACATGTAGACTAGGCTTTGGAATGGAAATGACGTCATGGTACGAATACGAAGTCGCGGAGTTGTAGCGAAAGTAGGCATGTTGAAGTGCGCTTAGGCGTGTGTGTGCGATTTAGTGGCCATCCTTGCTCTAAATGGGTCGTGTAGGGTTTCATATTGAAGCCCTCAGTGCATAGACTACGACTGGCGTGGCTTGTACTGAAAGTGATGTTAGGGTGCGCATGTGCCGTTGGGCAGCAGTAGCAAAAGCTGGCAATTTGGGGTGCACAGAGGCGCGTTTGTATTTTTTAGGCTATTCTTGATCCGGTTATGCCATGTAAGGTATCATCTTGATGCCCTCTTGGTGTAGACTACGACATGCTTCGTTTGGGCTGAAAATGACGTCAGACTGCGCATGTGTAGTTGGACAGTAGTAGCGAAAAAGGGCATTTTGAGGGTGCGCAGGGGCGTTTTTGGGCGATATAGGGAAGTAGTATAAAAAGGTGATTTAACGCAACATTTGGACGACTGCGCAGGTGTTTCTGCGCAAGTATGACGTCACTTCCGATCTGCGTGAATCGGGCATGACCTTGGGACATGTATTCCTCCGCGGTGATGCGGCCTGGCGGTGATGCGGTCTGTCTCCGCGGACAGAAGTAGTCCCAAATACGTGGGTTTTCGTGAGAATGTTCGGCAATCTTCAGGGGCGAGAGGGGCCCTAGTGGACTAATTGGGTCGAGTGAGGTGTCAAAGTGAAGCGTTCCTCGAGGGCAATCCAGTCATGGGTAGGTGCATGTAAAATTAGGATTTGTCCCCGAAAATATAAAAAGCGGAACACGGACTTTACCCCTAAAATAGGGAAAAACTCCTATAAAACCTATCCCAAAGGGCGAATATCGGCCCTGGCTTATCGGGGCCTGCTGAGAGAGGTAGGGTGGGGGAGTGGGTGTATGTAAATTTAGGATTTGTCCCGAAAATTTAATACGAAGCTGCGCATCTGAAAACCCCTCGGCTCTGGGCGCCAGCCATTCATAATGTATTCAATTTAAAACAAGACTTCAGGAACACCAAGCAGTCAAGTAACAAATATACAGATTATGAAAAATTTTGCCATTAGAAATGGCCTCAAACGTTACGTCGAATCAGAGAAACCGGTATTCATTACATAAGTCTGTTGATGCATCGACGATGTATACCAAATTTTACATCGAACATTTGAAAATTATCTGAGATAGAGATCATTAATGATTTCGCATAAATTAAAGATGGCCGCCCATCCTTCCCACCACTCAGAGAAACTGATGTGGTTATTCGATCATTGCAAGTTTCTTGATACATAGATTCTGTATACCAAGTTTCATATAGAACACTGAAATGGTATCAAAGATAAACATCATTAAAGATTTTGCATAAATTAAAGATGGCCACCAAGGTTTCCGCCCAAGCAGAAAAACCAGAACTGTCTATTGATACATCGATGATGCATGCCAAATTTTACAATGAGCACTTGAACCGTATCAGAGATATAGATCATTAATGATTTCGCATAAATTAAAGATGGCCGCCCATCCTTCCCGCCACTCAGAGGAACCGATGTGGTTATTCATTGCAAGTCTCTTGATACATCGATGCTGGATACCAAGTTTCATATAGAACACTGAAATGGTATCAAAGATATATATCATTGAAGATTTTGCATAAATTAAAGATGGCCGCCAAGGTTCCGCCCAATCAGTAACGCCAGAACTGTCATTTATCGTAAGTCTATTGATGCTTCGATGATATATACCAAATTTTACATCGAGCACTCGGACAGTATCAGAGATAGAGATCATTAATGATTTTGCATAAATTAAAGATGGCCGCCCATCCTTCCCGCCACTCAGAGGAACTGATGTGGCTATACATTGCAGATCTCTTGATACATCGATGCTGTATACCAAGTTTCATATAAAACACTTGAATAGTATCAGAGATATATATCATTGAAGATTTTGCATAAATTAAAGATGGCCGCCAAGGTTTTCACCGAATCAGGGAAACTGGTTTGGTCATTCCTTTGAAGTTTCTTGATGCATCGATGATCTATACCAAGTTTCACACTGAACAGAGAAATGGTACCTAAGATACACAAGATTAATGATTTCGCATAAATTAAATATGGCCGCCAAAGTTTCGAACCAATCAGGTCCAGATTCAATAGGGTTCTGGGTCATGAGCATATGGATGTGCAGTGCAAGTTTGGGGTGCCTAGGGTAAGTCGTTCTAAAGATATCTTGGTAACAAGAAAGCTGTGATGGTTTCGCATAAATTAAAGATGGCCGCCAAAGTTTCTAACCAATCAGGTCCAGATTCAATATGTTTCTGGGTCACAAGCATACGGATGTGCACTGCAAGTTTGGTGTGCCTAGGGTAAGTCGTTCTGAAGATATCTTGGTAACGAGAAAGGTGTGACGGACAGACGGACGGACGCTCTGACGGACAGACGGACAGACGTACATGACGACAATACCCTTCGGCCAAATTTTGGCCGAGGGGTAAAAAGCGGAACACGGACTTTACCCCTACAATAGAGGAAAACCCCTATCAACCCTATCCCAAAGGGTTAATATCGGTCCCCGGGCTTATCGGGGTCTGCCTATCAAGTCATGGGTGGGTACTTGTAAAATGAGGATTTGTCCCCGAAAATATAAAAAGCGAAACACGGACTTTACCCCTACAATATAGGAAACCCCCTATCAACCCTTTCCCAAAGGGCTAATATCGGTCCCCGGGCTTATCGGGGTCTGCCTATCAAGTCATGGGTGGATGCATGTAAAATGAGGATTTGTCCCCGAAAATATAAAAAGCGAAACACTGACTTTACCCCTAAAATAGGGGAAAACTACTATCAACCCTATCCAAAAGGGCGAATGTCGGTCCCCCCGAGCATATCGGGGCCTGCTGAGAGAGGCAGGGTGGGTGTATGTAAAAGTTTCTCAAAAAAAAAATATAAAAAGCGGAACACGCACTTTACCCCTACAATAGGGGAAAACTCCTATCAACCCCGTCTAGTGGGGGCTATTATCGGTCTTCGGGCTTATCGGGGGCTGCCTATCAAGTCATGGGTGGGTGCACGTAAAATTAGGGTACTCATCTTACATCCGGGGTTTTTCCCATGTAGGTTACTGCGCAGGTCACGTGGTTTTGGTGGATCTGCGCAAGTGTGTGACGTCACTTCCGGTTTTCAGAATGGTCAAAAAACTACCTCCGAACACAGAAGAGTTTCAATGTTTCCTTAGACCTTAGACGTATGGAATGCATGTACTAGAACATCCGGGACCTCTTCAACATCAGGGGTTGAACATCCGGGTACTCTTCAACATCCGAGTTTTCGCCGGCCCGGCCCGGCCGCAGCGCGCGCGTTATCCAGTCTCGCGCGCGGGTTAAAGGGAAGTTTCGGAAATGTGCAAGGGCACTATATCACATCGGAGTATATATTTCATCCAAGTATAGAGGATAGCGGTTGTCGTGAATAACAACAATTACAGTTTATTATCCCCAATGTTACATCATACCCAGGCTGGGTATGTTTATTATGTTCACAACAAAACAAATTGAAATATCAAACACCATGTTTTATTATTTAACGCACCGTCACATTAGGTACAAGTGTTTACTGAGCTCAAGTCAACGATCAGCATGTAGACATAGAGAGTATATACGGCATGTTATGCTATTCATCAGTACAAGGGTGACGCATTCAGCCGCGAGGGTTGACCAGTTTAGCCACGAAGAAAGTAACATTGGTGACCCTTTCCACTGTCCACTTGGTGTTGGGGCGTTGACGTTTTGCCCATCTCAAGGGATCCACCGTGTCCAGTTTCTCCAGCATCGTCTCTAGCGACGCCCGGTTAATGATGGTGAACGGCTGGTCAAACACATGGCTGTTATTACTGGCATAGTAATACCGTAACTGGTCCGTCTATTTGTGACGTAAGATGTACCCGAAAGCGACATTCAATTTGAAGACCGTAGCTTGGTCATTGAAGATGGCTCCCACGTAACTGCGTAGACGGGTGAGGTCGGTCAGTGGGAAATTGTAGATGTCTGGAATAGGGCGATGACGGTGGAAACAGTGCCGTGCCATGGGCCAATGGCGCTGATAGATGTCACTCACTGGATGGGCGTCCTTTAACAGATCGCTAGGAACATCCAATGCATCTTCCAGAAAATGTTCGATGTCGTCAGGCGTATGACTGGCAAGAGTAATGCTAGGGACTGGCTGGATATCTAGGCTCTTCTGAACTGTGGGTATAGGCCGGCTCTCTGTGATCGCATCACCAGTGGCATTCGTCTCCCCGGGCTCATCTTCACTGGGTCTGACCCTCCTGGGTGCCTCTTTGTAGGAAGTTGTCGCCCAAACCGTAGAGACGGGGTATGAATCAAACGTTTGTCCTGTCTTAACTGACTGGGTCGTTTGAAGAGTTGACCACAATCGTTACATTGTTCCGTCGCGCCTTCATGGAATGAGCGTTCGTGGCGCAGTAAATAACCATGCGCAGGTTATACAAGTATACTGTGCATCGTTGTGGGTGGAGGCCTCGTGGCGTCGTAAATTATCTTGACGAGTAAACTGCTTCCGGCAAGTTGTGCAAGTGAACATCTTGGTGGTTGACAGAGTGTCTGATGAAAAGGCCAGCCCGCTTCCCTTTTATAGCACGTTTGCTGGTGATCTATTTTTAGCACACCCAGTTCATCTACCTCCAACTCGAGGACCGAGATGTACTGGTGTACGACTGAGCCGCATTGCGCGCGCGCGCGCGTGTGTGTGTGTGTGTGTGTGTGTGTGTGTGTGTGTGTGGGCAGTGGATTTTACATCCGGTACCTTGTCAAAATCCGGGTTTCCCAGTGGATTTTTCCCGTCGTTCCTCCGTCTTCCATCCGGGTACTGTGGTTTTACATCCTGACATGGTCTATAAAACACGTCCCTCTGGATCCCACACCCCCATTCCTACGGTTGCAGAGCCATGACGGACATCCATCCCTATGCGACTCGCATTTTACAGCATGCGACCGTGGTTAATTCACTCACGGTTACCGAGCAGTGGTTCGGTCCATGTTTGCAGATGGCGACGACAACGAGGGGCGACGCCAGATCCTGAAAGAGTTCACAGAAGCGGTCCTCGACTGAGTGGACTCGATGGAGAGGTGTACTATCACTCACTACTACTGGACTATGACAGCCATCCATGGTGCACGGGCTATGGATCACGAGCGCTCACACCGGAAACAGCGACGGCTCGTTGGCCTAGTAATGGTCTTTGAACTATTGACCATGACGCTGTGGCAATGACAGCGACAGAAAAAGAACGGCTCTTCAGAGCCTCCACAGATACGCTTATGTGCAACCGATTTATACGAGGGTCAGTCACAGCGTGCGTCATTCAGCGTTCGTCATTGGGTCAACCATGTCACCGAGGGACCTGACCATAAATACGAGAGACAGCCATAGTGTGTGTCATTCACTGTTCGTCATTGGGTCAACCATGTCACCAGTCCTACGAGTCATCCTTCCCCTTACACCCCGGGTGGGGTTACACGTCTATGAGGAGAAAGTCACCATCGTTGAAGACCGTGGAGATGTGTGCTGGTCGCGCGCGGAGACCGTATCGAATACGGTTACGCTACACAGTGACGGCTGGACCAAATTTAAACGGGTGTAGAGCGGTGAGCTCGACGGATACCTCATCCGCATAGACAATGCCATCTACGTACACCGTGGACCCTTCTTCCCACGCCTGTTCCGTTACCAGGACCCTACGCGAGGCTTCACCCTAGACCCGGATCTGTGGACAGCCTTCGAGAAAGTGGTGCGTATTGTGGACCAGCTGTTTACACCGGACGAGCGGTCAGCTGTTCAGTTGGGCTGGGCTCGTGCCCTGAGTGAAGCGGCGGCAGAACCCAATGAACAAATTACCAAACCTAGCGATGAAGCGAAGGCAGACGACGATGCAATTGATTATCCGGCTAGACTGTCAGCCTAGTGCCATGACCACTCGATCCTTTGATCTCACGTCATAAACTTTTTCTCCCTATAAATACGAGAGACAGTCAAATCTGGTATCATTTACGTACTGACCATGACGGAGCATATACTACGGGCGTTTCTCAGCTTGACCCCCGAGGTCTTCCTGCACGTCTATGCTGATACGGTCGATATCATGGAGGAGGTGGGAGTAACATCTGTGATGCAGACCCTACACAATCGTGCCCGGTTAACATTCGTCTGTCCCGGGAGGGCTGGACCAAATTCAAACGGGTGTTGTCTGGTAAACTGGACGGCGACCTCATCCACTTGTGTCACGATGTGTACTTCCGACGCGGCCCCTTCTTTACTCAATTGGCTCGGCTAGATGGGGGTACAGTGCATTTTACCCTTCACCCTGTTCTATGATCTGCATTGGAAGATGCCGTGGCAGATGTGGATCAAGTGCTTACGGAGGAAGAGCGGTCATCAGACGAGTTGGACTGGTAATTTACCATGGACAATGTGCTGGCAGAAACCAAAGAAGAAAATCAGAAACAAACTCCGGCCCAAGATATACCCGTTATAAATAAACGATAGAGCCAGGGTCCATCATAATTTGTTATCATGAAGAACTGGGAGAATGTGTTGGATAACTTATACTACAGTCCCGACAGTCCGGCGGCCTATAGTGCAGTGTCGGCTCTCTATCGAGCGACCAAACCCCAGGGGATACAACGTGCCCAACTGCGAGATTGGTTAAAAAACATGACACCTATACCTTACATCGAGGCAATGTACCACTGACTCCGGCTCAGAAGACCAAGTTGGCCAAGCATAAGACAGGTCTCGGTACCCTAGTCCAGAAGCGAGTCTCTCAAACACAAAAGAAAAAAGGTGTTACAGAAAGGCGGCTTTCTCGGGGCCATCTTAGCACCGTTGGCCACTTCCGTGTTGGGTCCAGTATTGGGTGGACTCTTCGGCCGACAATGAATCACACGAAACAAATGGTCCTCGTCGAACCGAGGCTCCCTCGAAATCTCCAATCGCCCTACCCTGTCCCACCTACGGTGAAGACCATAAACACCCTCGATGAAGAGATGCAACAGATCTTACAATGACCGGGGTTAAGCGACAGTGAGAAAGTACAACGGTACAATGAGACGCTTCAACGGTACATGACGTTCATGGACCAATACAAAACCCTCTCTACCCCAGCACCACCACCACCACCACCACCGACCTCAGCACCGCTCCAACAGCCGCCATTACCAGGGGTGCCACCCACAGCCCCACAGTGGGTCGAAGACGAAGTGCTGAAGAGTGTACCTGTATCGTTCAAGAAACAAGCTGGCTTTGTATTACAACGGATGAAACAGAATCCTAACATGACTTGGAATGATAAAGGCGAACTACTGGTACAGAATCAGGTGGTCCCCGGTACCCATATGACGGATTTAGTGAATGACCTGATGCGTCAACGCAGGTCGCACACGGATCCTCGAGGATGGGAGGTCTTCGCTCAAGGCTTGAAAGACATGCATGTACCACAGGAATTGGTGGGGAACCCCCAACGCTGGGCCTGGATGCAGCGTGACTCGCCGGTGCACGCACAACGACAGACTTCACACACTTGGAGAACCCGAGTGGGAACCGGAGTCACCAGCTGCGAGATTGGTTAAAAAAACAAGACACCTATACCTTACATCGATCTGTCCGTCGCCATTTTCTACGGAACCGGGTCATCGTGGGATGACTAGATGCCCAGTGGCAAGCGGACTTGGTCGATATGAGCGCCTTTGCCAAACACAACGATGGGAATCGCTATATCTTGACGTGCATCGATATCCTGTCGAAGTATGAGTGGGTGGTACCCATCCGGACGAAAACGGGCGAATCTCATAGTGGCGTTCAAGGACATCTTCAAGACCGGGCGCAAACCCTTGTATTGGCAAACTGACGAAGGCACAGAATTCCTCAACAGACCGCTCCAACAGTTTCTGAAAGCCCAGGAGGTGTCTTTCTTCCATACGTACAACGAGACCAAGGCTTCAATTTGAGAAAAGTTACTTTCCCAACTGGAGCGATGAGCACTTCCTGATTAAACGGCGCCTATCCCGACAGCAGCGAGTCTATGAACTGGAAGATCTTCAAGGGGGACCGTTGCTAGGGACGTTTTACGAGACGGAATCACAGCCTGTCGTAAAAACAAAGCAAGACTACTTCACGGTGGAGCAGATTTTGAAATCGGAACGTCGACGTGGCAAACGGTTTCATTTCGTCAAATGGCAATGCTGGCGCAGTTCCTTCAATTCCTGGGTCGCGGTCAACCAGGTGAAACGACTATAAAGCCAGACACCACTACCGTCATTCTTCATTCTCCGTTCGACCATGAACACAGTGCTACGGACAAACAGCAGCTGCCTCTGAACACAGCGTCTCCCAAAACGCGCAAAGCGCAAGTGGGCTTTGTGATGATATTGCTAATCCTGCTGAGTGTGTTGTACGGAGGTGTGTTTTACGACGTAGCCTATCTCAGCACTCTACTTACCCAACCTAGAACTCCAGCTGTGAGTGTCAGTCAAACCAGTCTACAGACCTTCTCTACACCAGTCAACCCCGTGATCGAAACGAGCCCAGTCATCACCACCCCACCACGTGTAGAAGCCACATCGAGCTCCACACCAAGTATACAGTCCACATCGAGCGCTACACCAAGTACACCCACTACGTCTCAAAACCCACCGGATTTCATCACTCACAGTGAACGCCCATCGAGAACGGCGACCGACGTTGTTGTTGTACCCACCACCACCCCAGTTCACTCGTACCAAATTTACAAGAGCGGGTTACCACGACAGCGGATACACCTCCAATCATGGACCATCGGTGGCAACATCCCTACACTTGCGTCATCGCAGGACCGACGGGCTCCGGCAAAACGCACTTCGTCCGGAAGCTCCTTCAACACGCCGGCAGCATGATCCCCTCACCCATTGCCCCAGTCGTGTGGTGTTACGGAGAATGCAAGGCAGCGTGTGCAGCGATGCCCCACATCACGTCCGTGGAAGGCCTACCCAACCTGGCCGATTTGGAACCGAACACGTTGGTAGTTCTGGATGATCTCATGGCGGAGACGGATGCGCGGGTCACCCAAGTCTTTACCAAAGGCAGCCATCATCGACGGCTCAGCATCATCTACATTGTGCAGAATCTGTCCAGTAAAAGCAAAGAACATCGGAACATCAGCTTAAATGCCCACTACCTGATGGTCTTCAAAAACCTGAGAGATAGCACTCAACTGCTGCACCTGGCGAGACAGATGTAACCCGCCGCACACCGTTTGCGTTGGAAGCCTTTAAAGATGCGACAACCCCATCATCGACGGCTCAGCATCATCTACATTGTGCGGAATCTGTTCAGTAAAAGCAAAGAACATCGGAACATCAGCTTAAATGCCCACTACCTGATGGTCTTCAAAAACCTGAGAGATAGCACTCAACTGCTGCACCTGGCGAGACAGATGTAACCCGCCGCACACCGTTTGCGTTGGAAGCCTTTAAAGATGCGACAACCCCTCAGCACAGGTATATGCTTTTCGACCTCAAGCAAGCCACCCCCGATCCCCTTCGACTACGGACCGGAATCTTTCCCGGAGAGACCCGCCACGTGTACATGCAAAAATAATGTAAACACACCCACAGTGGCTCCCCCAGCTGGGGTGTGTGTTTGATGATGAGGATAATAAAAGAATTAATACAACATCATGGTTGACTTTGTTTCTGTTCAATATTCAGGAGGTAACCCGCAAAACGATAAAAATCGCAGAGTTGTGGGTTCTAGCATTAGTTGTACATGATGTCTGCGCGAGTACGGAAGCACGCCCCGACGCTCCGCGTATTGAAGACGGCCCCACCCGAGTTGGTCCGAACCATTGTACGCGGCGCGGACCCTGACCTTGTACGCTGTCTGTGCGAGATCGGGAACAAACTGTTAAAAGGCAACGTACCACTGATTCCGGCTCAGAAGACCAAGTTGGCCTAGCACCCTAGTCCAGAAGCGAATCTCTCAAACACAAAAGAAAAAGGTCTTACAGAAAGACGGCTTTCTCGGGGCCATCTTAGCACCGTTGGCCGCTTCCGTGTTGGATACAGTATTGGGTGGACTCATCGGCCGACAATGAACCACACGTCCTCGTCGAACCACGGCTCCTTCAAAACCTCCAATCGCCTTACCCTGTCCCACCTATGGTGAAGACCATAAACACCCTCGATGAAGAGATGCAACAGATCTTACAAAGACCGGGGTTAAGCGACAGTGAGAAAGTACAACGGTACAATGAGACACTTCAACGGTACATGACGTTCATGGACCAATACAAAACCCTCTCTACCCCAGCACCACCACCACCACGCGACACACCGCCAACCTCAGCACCGCTCCAACAGCCGCCATTACCAGGGGTGCCACCCACAGCCCCACAGTGGGTCGAAGACGAAGTGCTGAAGAGTGTACCTGCATCGTTCAAGAAACAAGCTGGGCTGGAATTACAACGGATGAAACAGAATCCTAACATGACTTGGAATGATAAAGGCGAACTACTGGTACAGAATCAGGTGGTCCCCGGTACCCACATGACGGATTTAGTGAATGACCTGATGCGTCAACGCAGGTCGCACACGGATCCTCGAGGATGAGAGGTCTTCGCTCAAGGCTTGAAAGACATGCATGTACCACAGGAATTGGTGGGGAACCCCCAGCGCTGGGCCTGGATGCAGCGTGACTCGCCGGTGCACGCACAAACACAGGCTCCACACACTTGGGAAGCCGAGTGGGAACCGGAGTCACCCCCAAAAACACCACAACGGCGGGCACCTATTTTTTCGTCCCTTTTACCACGCCACCCCCCGAAACTACGTCCATCAAGATCTATGACACGTAGCAAGTCACCGCGACGATCACGACACCAGGAACAAGTGCCCAAGGGCTGGGACAACTATTAAAACCAACAGCAGCAGCAGGAAAGCTCAGTCGCCATGTTTTATCTCACCCTACCCAGTAACAGTTCGGTCGATGTGTTTCCTGACAACACCTTGGCCAAGTACGTGACCCAGTTACCGCAACTGTTGCATTTGCCTGGACGATGGGAATGTGGACTCGTGGATATCGTGGTACAACGCGCGAGCCAATGAAGTGTGGTACGAGGTGCCCTACGAAGGGAAAGACACCCGACTCACCCTCCCGGAAAGCCAATACGATACCCTCAAGGAGTTCATGCAGGGGCTGACAAAACTGTTGCATTATAACGCTCTACGGGAGGTCACGAATACTTCAAAACCCATAAAAACCTTTCCCTTCAAGAATCACGTGGACTTTGATTACAACGCACACAACGACAAGGCATAGATCATCCTCACCGCCAACGTGAGTGTCGCACGGAGTCCTATCCTACAGCAAATACTGGGTCTCGCTCACCCGACCTACACGGGTCCATCCGAGGACCATGGCCAGATCCCGATGGATATGAAGTCGGGTATGTACGGACTCTACGTCTACTCGGACGTGGTCGACAACCACATCGTGGGCGATATCAACACACATCTGTTTCGGGTGGTCCCCATTAAAAAGTATGGAGATCAAGTCACCCAGTTTCACCCACATGCTCTACCTACCCGTACGACAAACCGACATCAACACTATCACGGTGGATATGAGAGATGACACGGGACGACCGGTCGCATTCAAACGAGGGAAAGTGGTGCTGACACTTCATTTCCGACAAGCACGTTCTTCCCAATTTGTATAATGAAAGTACCTTACGAGTGCGATGCACGAAGCTATATGGACTATTATGCCCAACAGACCGGGGGTGGCCTTCCTGTCTGGATTATGGACGCGGATATTCTCTAATGGCCGACGGCTGGATTATGAATGACGGACTAGACGCTTGTAATTTAGCGGGGCACGCATGCAACGAGGACATGGGCTGGGGAACATACTCGAGAGCATCGTCAAAACGTGCTTACCCTTGGTGACGCGTGGGGTGAAAGCAATCGGCAAACAAGCGTTACGCGGTGGACTGCAAGTGGCCGGCGATGTCTTGTGGGGTACGGCACCTAGAGAAGTACTGAAACGGCGGGCCAAAGATGCAGGAGGCGTCTTGGTCGCCAAAGCACAGCACACCGTAGGGAATAAAAGACCTGCACCACCGAGACCACGCACCAGTCGACAACCGACCCAGCGACGACGCACATCGAAGACCCAGGATATCTTTTCTTAAAACATGTCATTAACCCACGCAGAGTCCTGCCCCTCCACCAACAGTGAATTTGATTTGTGGACCGTCCGGCCCACACAGACCAGTGCCGAACAAGGATTATGGGTGGGGCATCTCCCGCTCTCCAGCATCAGCGAAACAGGGCCCATCGAGTTCACCATCAGTAATGTGGATACGGCCTATGTGGATTTAGCCCATTCGTAGTTGTATGTGAAAGCCAAGGTCGTCAATGGGGATGGCTCCAGAATCATCGACAATGCCACGATGGGCCCGACGAATCTCTGGCTGCATTCTATGTTTCAACAGGTGGATATTTTTCTCAGCGACAAACTCATCAGTGACTCGACCAACACGTACCCCTATCGTGCCTACATCGAGACGCTGTTGTCGTATGGACGAGAGGCTAAAAAATCTCAGCTGGCAGCCCCTTTATTCTACCAGGACACAGCCGAGCACATGGCCACGGTGGGGCATGGGTCGACTGCACGCAGACCTTTTCATGCAATTACAAGCGTCTAGTCCGTCATTCATAATTCGGCCGTCGTCCATTAGAGAATATCCGCGTCCTTAATCCAAAGACCTATTTAATATTCCATATAACAGTATTAGCACCAAATTCAAAAAGACAATCATAGTATACATAAACATAGGCTTGTTTCCTGCAAGAGAGAAACGGTCAACAGTTTTCAATGATGCCGGCAAGACATCATGATGTTCCAAAAATATCAAATCCGTATCGCTGATGAGTATTCCTAATCCATAATATTCGTTGTGAAGTCGTCATATAAAGAATGATGTATCTCAGTCACGCTTTGATTGTGACTGTTCGTATGAGTACCATGAGGATCTTGAAGTACATGGGTTCATGCGGCCCCTAGCCCCGGTTTAAGCGGAATTAGACACAAGTTACGAAACGTAGCGCCATAGATCTTGCACGCTACGTTCGTATTTTGCTATCAGCATGCGATATGTATCGCCAAATTTGAGAAACTTTGAGTGGAGGCGCTTGGTGGAATAGCCCTGTTTTATAAGTTTCTGCAACAATGTTTTGTGACGTTGATTAAAATCATCACATTTAACACAGGATCTAGCAAATGCTACTAAGCGAGATATGTATACGCCATATGCAGGTCCCACTGGAATATTACTGTCCAGAAAGGGATATTATACGATGTCGAAATTGTAGTCATCTCTTTTGTCATAAAGTCGACGAGAGAGAATGCCCGTTTCATTTTTATAGAGATATAGATCTAAATATGATGTGCCTGTAGGGCTGTCTGTAGTTTCCTTCAAATCCAGTGAAGGTGGATATATATCCTTCAGACCGGTACCTCTTGAACAAGATCCCCATCAAAATCCGACTGATACGGGCGCCTCAGACCTTCGCCTTGATGGCCACTGACGTAGACGGGCATGTAGCCGACTATAAGATCGTCATCCAAGACGCAGTTCTGTATGTCCGAAAAGTGAAACCGAATCCAGCCGTTCAATTGGGACACCTCAAAGCTTTGGAAACAAAACCAGCCCAGTATCCTATCCGACGTGTGCAAACCAAAGTGTTCTCTGTGCCTGCTGGAAATATGAGCGCCAACAAAGAAAACCTGTTCCTGGGGGAACCTCCCAAGCGATTGATCCTGGCCTGTGTGGACAATACCAGTTTCAGCGGAGCCTACCCAGAGAACCCGTTTGACTTTAAACATTTCGGCATCAATTTATTGGCCCTGCATGTGGACGGACAACAGGTTCCAGCCATGGCCTTAACACCGAAACTTGGGCTCGGGAATTTCATTCGGGACTACCAGAGCCTGTTTACAGCTACCGGTCAAATCAACCAGGACGAAGGGAAAAATGATCAGTCGAGAGGACTACGCGAACGGATACACGTTGTTCTGTTTCGATCTGCCCCCACCTTAGAGAACGACCATCAGCTGGCCCTGGCCAAGCAAGGCAATTTACGGTTGAAAATCCACTTTGCACGAGCCCTCCGGACCACCGTCAATGTGATCTGTTACGCCGAGTTTGACAACATCATTCCAGTGGACAAGGCGCGCAACGTCCTGTGTGACTTTGCCACCTAACATGGGTACAGACCAGATAACCACCGTGCTGGAGAATGACACAGGGACACGTATCGTCTTTCAAGGGGTGTTCGGCCGAGACGTGTTCTCATTAGACCGTGTGTATCCTGCTGCTTACGTTCTCAACACGGACCCGATGGATCGGCCCGGTGGACATTGGGTGGCCGTGTACTTGACAGAACAGCAGGGCGAATACTTTGACCCATACGGCCTGCCACCCCTCCATCCCGATTTAACAGACTTCATGGATCAAGGTACAGAGACGTGGTGTTGGAACAGTCAAACGTTGCAAAGCCTGACCAGTAGCGTGTGCGGACAATATTGCTTGTTTTATCTATACCATCGATGCCGGGGAAGAACCTTATCTACCATCGTACAGATGTTTGACGAGTATCCCAAGGCTGAGGACCGCGATGTACTCGTATATGACTGGGCCGCCCATTATTTCAATGTACAAGCCCCGTTCTGGGCTTAAGTTCTATCGATTTCAATGTACAAGCCCCCTGTTCTGGGCTTAAGTTCTATCGATTTCAATGTACAAGCCCCCTGTTCTGGACTTAAGTTCTATCGATTTCAATGTAAAAGCCCCCTGTTCTGGGCTTCAGTTTTCGCGTGGTTGTTCTCACCTTTTCATGCAAGACCGGTACCTCTTGAACAAGATCCCCATCAAAATCCGACTGATACGGGCGCCTCCGACCTTCGCCTTGATGGCCACTGACGTAGACGGGCATGTAGCCGACTATAAGATCGTCATCCAAGACGCAGTTCTGTATGTCCGAAAAGTGAAACCGAATCCAGCCGTTCGATTGGGACACTTCAAAGCCTTGGAAACAAAACCAGCCCAGTATCCTATCCGACGTGTGCAAACCAAAGTGTTCTCTGTGCCTGCTGGAAATATGAGCGCCAACAAAGAAAACCTGTTCCTGGGAGAACCTCCCAAGCGATTGATCCTGGCCTGTGTGGACAATACCAGTTTCAGCGGAGCCTACCCATAGAACCCGTTTGACTTTAAACATTTCGGCATCAATTTATTGGCCCTGCATGTGGACGGACAACAGGTTCCAGCCACGGCCTTAACACCGAAATTTGGGCTCGGGAATTTCATTCGTGACTACCAGAGCCTGTTTACAGCTACCGGTCAAATCAACCAGGACGAAGGGAATATGATCGGTCGGGAGGACTACGCGAACGGATACACGTTGTTCTGTTTCGATCTGCCCCCCACCTTAGAGAACGATCATCAGCTGGCCCTGGCCAAGCAAGGCAATTTACGGTTGGAAATCCACTTTGCACGAGCCCTCCGGACCACCGTCAATGTGATCTGCTACGCCGAGTTTGACAACATCATTCCAGTGGACAAGGCGCGCAACGTCCTGTGTGACTTTGCCACCTAACATGGGTACAGACCAGATAACCACCGTGCTGGAGAATGACACAGGGACACGTATGGTCTTTCAAGGGGTGTTCGCCCGAGATGCGGTCTCATTAGACCGTGTGTATCCTGCTGCTTACGTTCTCAACACGGACCCGATGGATCGGCCCGGTGGACATTGGGTGGCCGTGTACTTGACAGAACAGCAGGGCGAATACTTTGACCCGTACGGCCTGCCACCCCTCCATCCCGATTTAACAGACTTCATGGATCAAGGTACAGAGACGTGGTGTTGGAACAGTCAAACGTTGCAAAGCCCGACCAGTAGCGTGTGCGGGCAATATTGCTTGTTTTACCTGTACCATCGATGCCGGGAAAGAACCTTATCTACCATCGTACATATGTTTGACGAGTATCCCAAGGCCGAGGACCGCGATGTACTCGTATATGACTGGGCCGCCCATTATTTCAATGTACAAGCCCCGTTCTGGGCTTAAGTTCAATCGATTTCAATGTACAAGCCCCCTGTTCTGGGCTTAAGTTCTATCGATTTCAATGTACAAGCCCCCTGTTCTGGACTTAAGTTCTATCGATTTCAATGTAAAAGCCCCCTGTTCTGGGCTTCAGTTTTCACGTGGTTGTTCTCACGTTGTTGTTGTTATTTATTGTTGAATAAAAAACAAAATGAGATCTCACCAAAAAACCCCTGTCTTGTGTGTTTTCTGTGTGCGCATAAAACAAGCGACCATGAAGACTATAACAGACATGTGGGATTCAGTCAAACTGGCCTTGAACACCGTTGGGGAAGTAGCCAATCAGTGGACCTAGGATGGGGCCAAATGTAACCAATCAATGTCCAGAAAACAATGCAAGATCACTGCAGTAAAATAGAGAACCAATGAAATCAGCCCACAGACCAAGTACATGTTTTGGTCTAGGTTAAGAGCGGGCATTCCAGCACAAAAATTTTGACGAGGAGTTACAAGTTACAAGGGCAACAGGTGGAGTGAAAAAACTATAGAGGTTCGAGGTGCGGGTAAAGACCAGAAAGATGGCGTGTGGAGACTCGTCCAACACCTATAGATTATGTTTATTACTAGAAGTTCCATGGTGTCATGTATTTTTTCGTGCCAATACGGTTCTGGGAAAAACTGAGGGTTCCCCACTGGCCATTTAACATGGGCATACTGCTGGTGATATTGTCGGGGACCCTGTGCATTCCATGGGTGCTTCGGGGGGGCGGATAAAGGCTATCTATTGGCCCGGAGAGCGCCGAACATTGCCGGAAGGGGGACCTTTGACCTTTTGACCTGGATGTGACCTTTGACCTTTTGACCCAAAATTCACCCGCGCACTTCCGGTGATGGCGCGCAGGCGTGCGGCCGGATAACCCGCGCGTGCGCTCGCCGGGATAACCCGCGCAGGCATTCGGCCGGGCCGGGCCGGGGAAAACCCGGATGATGAAGAGTACCCGGATGTTGAAACCCCGGATGTTGAAGAGGTCCCGGATGTTCTAGTACATGCATTCCATACGTCTAAGGTCTAAGGAAACATTGGAACTCTTCTGTGTTCGGAGGTAGTTTTTTGGTCATTCTGAAAACCGGAAGTGACGTCACACACTTTCGCAGACCCACCAAACCACGTGACCTGCGCAGTAACCTACATGGAAAAAACCCCGGATGTAAGAGGAGTACCCTAATTTTACATGCACCCACCCATGACTTGAAAGGCAGCCCCCGATAAGCCCGGAGACCGATATTAGCCCCCACTAGACAGGGTTGATAGGAGTTTTCCCTATTGTAGGGGTAAAGTCCATGTTCCGCTTTTTATATTTTTTCTGAAGAAACTTTTACATACACCCACCCTGCCTCTCTCAGCAGGCTTCGATTAGTCTGGGATAGGGTTGATAGGAGTTTTTCCCTATTTTTACGGGTAAAGTCCGTGTTCCGCTTTTGATATTTTCGAGGACAAATCCTAATTTTACATGCATCCACCCATGACTGGATCGCCCTCGAGGAGCGCTTCACTTTGACACCACACTCGACCCAATCAGTCCACTAGGGGCCCCTCTCGCCCCTGAAGATTGCCGAACATTCTCACGAAAACCCACGTATTTGGGACTACTTTGTCCGCGGAGACAGACCGCATCACCGCGGAGGAATACATGCCCCAAGGTCACGCCCGATTAGACCGTAGTACTCTCTGTTAAATCAATATATTAACAGACAGTGATAGTGTACTGTTCCAGCTGTCTCCCTTTCAGTGATTGGTCATTCGATCCCGCCATTTTAAGACGAGCATTCTCATTGGATCACTATTTATAGGAGCCACCCCAATCTTCATGCACAACCACGTGACTGTCTCAGTTGACCGATGACATAGCGCAGCCTCGTTTTCTATTTCAAAATCTGGCGTCTAACTGGAAAAATGTTGTTGTTGCTGCATCAGCCGATCATCAGCCTAACTGGGAAAATCATAGGCCCTCCGTAGAAGGGTCCAATACTATAGGCTAACGCCCGATTCACGCAGACCGGAAGTGACGTCATACTTGCGCAGAACACTCCTGTACACACCTCCCCATGACCCCCATCAGGCCGGAAGTGACGTCATACCTGCGCAGAAACACCTGCGCACTCGTCCAAATGTTGCCTTAAATTACCTTTGTATACTACTTAATACATCCGCGGTCTAAATGGTCTGTGTCGGGTATCATATTGAAACTGTCGTGTGGCTGAGTCAGACTTGCGTGGTTTTTATTGGCAGCGTCAATCTGTGCGTGTGCAGTTGTGGTGTAGTACTGAAAGATGGCAGTTTCGGAAGTGCGCCCCTATACACTGGTCCATAGGGGTAACTAGTCGCATGTGAATATGTCATAGGGTGTTCTGGGTAGGACATGTTGGGCCCGTCTTCCCCGGTAGAGTTACCTCCCCTGTAGGGCAATGAGCGTTGAATTTTGTGATCAGTAAAATCGTGTGTGTCAGGAGTGGGACTCGAACCCACGCCCCTACATGTTTGGACCAGTACTTGAAACTGGCGCCTTAGACAACTCGGCCATCCTGAAAAACGCTGGTTATCATGATCAAAATGATGCATGTATAGTGTTACACATGAAGACTGGTTTTACAACATGAAGTGGTATGTATGCCGTGAATACATTTAGCATTGATCTGGCAGAAGTCTGCTTTGAAAGATTGAAATGTATTCGTGGGGGCAATAGTCCATGCCAAATTAACATTTCCATAAGTAATAATCCATCTAAATGGTTTAAGAAGTAAACACAGGAAGGAAGCAATCAGAGATTGCTCAATTGTATCACCCCCTTCCACTTTAATCCGACACTGCCCGGCCATTGTTCTGTTCTTTATTGGTTGGTGGAGGCCTAGTTTGGATAATTATAAAAATTCTGTTTCAGTCACTTTTTTGCCATGTCTCACATAATACATATTCCAAATATCAAGCAACAAGTGATAATACGATGCTTCGATGCAAGATGGTCGCCAGGGCTTTCGCCAAATCCGAAAATGTGATCTGGTTATGAGACCTACATTCCTTGGGAGTATATTGTGGTGAAATTATGAAGCGATCAGTGAATTTTGTACCCAATTCACTGTTTTTGGGGCAATTTCATACTTCAGGACCTATGTTGTCTGCTTTGGAATGTAGAATAACATATAACATAGCCATTTTCCTGGTTCAAATCAGTTATGGACTGAGATCCAGCTTGGACAAATAAATATATCTCATTCACTTAGGTTTAAACAAAGGGCCATAACTCTTGAAAATATAACCGAAAACAGAGAAACTTCACGCTACACACCTATGGGTCACTGACCACATATCATGCGTATTTCATACTTGTTCATACAATATTAACCGAGATCCAGCCCTACAAATCCCAATTCAAAAAGATTTGAAGAAAAAAGGGCCAGAACTCTTCAAAATATAGGCGAAATGTGGAGAAACTTCACGCTGCACAACTACAGGGCACTGATCACATATCCTGCAAATTTCATAATTGTTCATACAATATTCACCGAGATCCAGCCCGGACAAGTTCCAATTCACAAAGATTTGAAGAAAAAAGGGCCATAACTCTTCAAAATATATGTGAAACGCGGAGAAACTTCACGCTGCACAACTACAGGGCACTGATCACATATCCTGCAAATTTCATAATTGTTCATACAATATTCACCGGGATCCAGCCCGGACAAGTTCCAATTCACAAAGATTTGAAGAAAAAAGGGCCATAACTCTTGAAAATATATGCGAAACGCGGAGAAAATTCACGCTGCACAACTACAGGGCACTGACCACATCCTGCAAATTTCATAATTGTCCATACAATATTGACCGAGATCCTTCCCGGACAAGTTCCAATTCACAAAGATTTGAAGAAAAAAGGGCCATAACTCTTGAAAATATAAGCGAAACGCGAAGAAAATTCACGCTGCACAACTACAGGGCACTGATCACACATCCTGCAAATTTCATAATTGTTCATACAATATTCACCGAGATCCAGCCCGGACAAGTTCCAATTCACAAAGATTTGAAGAAAAAAGGGCCAGAACTCTTGAAAATATATGCGAAACGCGGAGAAAATTCACGCTGCACAACTACAGGGCACTGACCACACATCCTGCAAATTTCATAATTGTATATACAATATTAACCGAGATCCAGCCCGGACAAGTCCCAATTCACGGAGAATTCAGGAACAAAGGGCCATAACTCTTGAAAATATAAGCAAAACGTGGAGAAACTTTACGCTGCACAACTGTGGGTCATTGACCACATATCATGCAAATTTCATACTTGTCCATACAATATTAACCAAGATCCAGCCCGGACAAGTCCCATTCACAGAGATTTCAGAAAAAGGGCCATAACTCTTGAAAATTATACCGAAACTCGGAAAAAAAACTCCACGCTGCACAACTACGAGCCACTGGCCACATTCCATGCAAGTTTCGATCCTGTCCATCAAATATTAACCGAGATATTGCCCGGACAAGAAATTCGGACGGACAGACGGACAGACGGATGGACAGACGGACAGACGGACAGACGGACAGACGGACGGACAAAGCGATCGCTATATGCCCCCCCTCTAGTTAGAGGGGGGGCATAATTAAAAATCATGAAATCATCATAGCCACCTGAAAATCTAATCATTTCATCAGTCAACATTCAGGAAGCTCTCACCAAAGTTTGGTCGGGCCCGACTTCATAGATCTGCAGATATTCAGCGGACAAGAACATGTTGACGGACGGACGCCAGGACGGACGGACGCCAGGACGGACGCTAGGACGGACGGACGTACGTACATGGCAACGACAAGACCCCACAGCCCTATGGGCTGAGGGGTAAAAAGTTGAAAAGTATGACAAATATATTTTTCATTTGTGTTCTTGTTGAGATTTTCTCGCTTACGACTGTCAAGCGTGTCCCACGTGTTGAGCTAAAGAAAATGGCGCTGAATTGCCTCCCTTGTCATAAGATTTAATAACGTAAAACGTATCGTATGATATTACGACATTGAAGGGGCGCTGCAGTCAACGTCAAGAAATATAATCTCCGCGAAAGCTTCTTGAGTGGGTTTCATTTTCACTGGATATCCCAGACGAGACGCGGTGTCTGCGGCTAAACAAACATACGAAAAACCGGGAAGTGGCAGAGATGACATGAAGAGTGGCTCTCCTACGGACATTTATTGGCATAGAGACGAAGGTGACACGAACAACAACAACCTTGTGTTGTGAACTTTCGGTTCCGATAACTTTCCCGTGATCGGGGCATTTTTGTTCGGCCCGGTCTTACATAAACTCAATCTTTTATGAAAAAAACTCAATTTTTTTCCGCGCCTACAGCGCGCACTTCCCCCAAAAAACTGAATTTTTAGCCCAAAACTCAATTTTGAAAAAATCGCAAAAACTCAATTCAAATTTGTTTTTATCGGGAATACCACGATGAAAAACTGTCTAGAAAAACCCCTGCACTACAGCATCTATTTGGACTGTAAATACACAGAACTTTTCTTGCCAAACAACACTTAGACTCTGAGTTTAGGGTAAAGGGTACAGTAATCTTTTTAATAATCAGTGATGAATGTTACCTGTTAAAGCAATCTCTATTTTTGGATTATTCGGTCAGAGAATTTGAGAAAATAAGGTAATCTCAATAAACAAGTACACCCCATCTCGGGTTACACAAGGAATATAGCACACACTGATTAGTGGAACAGGTTCCAGTCTTATGATCCAGTTCTAGATATCATACAGAAAAAAGGCAAAACTTTCCCAAAACAAGGGAAATAATTGTGAACAATCCCAGGTATGGCATAAGTTTGTCAACTCCATAAAAAGTTGTTTGCGTGGTTTAGTGTTCAAGATGTTCTCCAGGCAGCCTCAGAAGTTCCCTACTCTGTACCACACGATCATCTCTTCCACTCGCCGGATAAAAAAGTATGCCAACAACATACCAAAGATCTGCCAATATAGGAACACAAGACATAGTCACTTATGTAAAGGATATATGGCCTGCAAATGAATCTGAAAATGGTTATACTTCTGATCTGCCAGTTGAATATCTGATTGTATTATAGATGTCATAGATGTTACAGGACCTACGAAATAGGGTTTGATATGATTTAAATGTGTACCTTGACCTAAGACGGTTTTGCCAATTTCGAGGTTTATAGGTGACCTAAGTAGGTCAAATTTGCATCAAAGTAGGTCAGCACAGAACTTGCTGGTAACAGTCGCCTAATGCACGCTCATGCCAACAAGAGATCCTGAAGGATCTTGGCGCCCACCATTGCCTGATAATTGTAAGCTAATGACAAGAGGATCTTTTTGCCCATTGTTACTAAGAACAAACGATTGATTTGTAATTTTGTTTGCAGAATTTCGAATTTGAGCGAAAAAGGGACACTGGAAAACACCAAGATATTATCTATCTAAGGTTCAGGAGTTTCAAGATTTCTAGAAACTGTACTTGATGTCGGTTGTTATAGTACAAGTGAAATGAGCAAAGTTAGTCTGAAAGTGAATGTCCGGAGGATCCTCCATTTTTATTTTTTTTTGCACGTGTCATCATTGGGTACTAGAAGCGAAGACTAATCCCTTTGACACTTTGGCATGAGCCCTGATTATCTCCCTTGGTTCGAAACACGCAGTAGTCTACAGTTGTCGAGTTGTGACGTTGTTTCACAAGAGTGACGTCCCTTCGGCAGACAAAACGGGGCAGTTCACTTGCAACGGCATGGACTAAAGTAAACTGATTTAAAATTTGAAGAAATACGTTTTAATTCGGAATCATTTGAACTCCTTGATATGGAAGGTGAAAGTATGGATATTCTCTATAGTCAATATATAGAATATGCCCCATCGTTTGATAAGCAGACTCTTGTGATGCAACGTCACAACTCGGGAATACAGTATTAATTTGAAGCATAACTTGGATTTTGGAATCGGACCAAAAAGGTATCTTGCACAACTGGACCACATTTCACTGTATACCAAATTTGAGAAAGATCTATGCAACACTTCCTGACCTGGTGGCCATATTGGATTTTGGAATCGGACCAGAAATCGGACCAAATTTGACAAAGATCCATGCATCAGTTCCTGAGCATTCAAGATAACAAAATGTCATGGGGAAATTCAAAATGGCCGTCTGGTGGCCATATTGGATTTTCGAATCGGACCAAAAAAAGTATCTTGCACAACTGGACCACAAGGGGAACATGTGTACCAAATTTGAGAGAGATCCATGCATTACTTCCTGAGAATTCACGATAAAGTTTCATGAAGAAAACTAAGTTGGCTGCCTGGTGGCTATATTGGATTTTCAAATCGGACCGAAAAAGGTATCTTGCACAACTAGACCCCAAGGGAAAACTATGCACCAAATTTGAGAAAGATCCATGTAGTACTTCCTGAGAAATGACGATAATAATGTTTCATGAGGAAATCCAAGATGGCGGCCTGGTGGCCATATTGGATTTTCGAATCAGACCAGAAGAAGGTATCTTGCACAACTAGACCCCAAGCGGAACCTGTGTACTAAATTTGAGAAAGATCCATATCCATGCAGTACTTCCTCAGAATTCACGATAACAAAGTTTCATGGGGAAATCCAAGATGGCTGCCTGGTGGCCATATTGGATTTTCAAATCGGGGTATCTTGCACAACTAGACCCCAAGGGGAACCTGCGTACCAAATTTGAGAAAGATCCATGCAGTAGTCCCTGAGAAATCGCGCTAACAAAGTTTCATGGGGAAATCCAAGATGGCCACCATGTGGCCATATTGGATTTTCGAATCGGACCAAAAAAGGTATCTTGCACAACTAAACCCCAAGGGGAACCTGTGTACCAAATTTGAGAAAGATCCATGTAGTTCCTGAGAAATCGCGGTAAAGTTTCATGGGGAAATCCAAGATGGCCGCCTTGTGGCCATATTGGATTCTCGAATCGGACCAATAAAGGTATCTTGCACAACTAGACCCCAAGGGGAACCTGTGTACCAAATTTGAGAAAGATCCATGAAGTAGTTCCTGAGAAATCGCGGTAACAAGAATTGTTTACGGACGGACCACGGACGAAAAGTGATTTGAACAGCCCGGGCTAAATATCAAGGTTCTAGTGTCAACAGTTCGTAGGAATATGGGAGACAGCTGGGAGATGACTTGGGGGCCCTCTATCTAGAAATACGGGAGACAGTTGAGAGATGACTTGGGGAGCCCTCTAGAAATAACCTGAAATCCTCTCAAAATTTCGAGATTTATAGGTCACCTAAGTAGGTCAGCTCAGAGCTTGCTGGTTCACGTTCTTCTCAAAAATCAAGGTTCCAATGTCAGCGATTCTCCTTATTTTGCTGACGAAAGGATTCGGATGGACTCACGGACTCACTGGACAATTTGCAAATGAGGACCTACTTCGTAGGAAAAGCTCGAAGGAAGATTGAAATACTGATAATAAAATTTCATCTTCTGGATGAAGAAAGTCTTCTGTTTCTAGTCAGTGAGCATGTAATTCTCAACCACGGGCGTCAACCAATTTTGTTTTGTTTTTTTCAGCTAAGTTATCTGCTTTGACCAAACTGAATTTGTTTGCAGGGAGTGAAATAGACAAGTTCTAGTTGCCCATCAGCAAGCACAGGCAACCAACACATCCAAATGCATTGCAATTAGGGCAGAATTTGGTTGCCCAAAGGAAAGTTAGGTTGCCCCGGGCCACCAGGCAAAGGTCTGTTTCGCACCCTGGTCTGTAATGTTGTGTTAAGTGAAATGTTGCATACTATGATATATCACTGGGCTTTTCTAGAAAAAACAAAATGTAAAGCCAAGTCACAGCACCACTCTTATCAAGGGTCTTTGAAGAATAAACTTTCCTGTTTGGCTTGCAGTAGTGTTTCTTACAATGGATATTGTTAAAAGTGATTTGTCTGCCTCTTTGCTGAACTTCTCAAGAATTTTACTGCCCAGTAAAGATAGCATTGACTTCATTCAAACTCTTCAGGATGTCCTGGTATTTATATCAAAGAGATCAAGGAATTGAATTACCTGCGGAATAGCGAAGCCCAGAGCAACGGCCCCGACTATATCAAGATGCTTCATGACCCAGGTCTTGAACGACTCAATACAGCCTTCATGGTAAATCCTCTTGTTAAGCTCTTCACTCTGAAATAAAGATGGCATAGTAGAAGCAATATAAAATCTCCAATCCTTCACTCAAATTATTACTATTTCTGCACATGTAAATTCAAAGTAAAAAAAAATTCAATATTCAATGGTGGGAAATTGTATTTCCTGTTATAAAAATAGAATCAGCGCATTCAGTGCAAATATTGATCTGAGTGGCGGGGGCATAAAAATTGAACATACAGAATAAATTGTTATACACTTGAGAATGCTAAGGGAAGACTTGGCGAAACGTCATGTTTAATAAAGAAGAAGTTGAAATCCAGGAAATCCCAGTGTTCATACATGTACATTGTACTTGTACTACTTCTATACGTCAAACCGAATGACACTTCAAAATGTCATTCAAAAGTTGGTCTAAATTAGGTTGCAATTTGGCTACATAGGCTCTTTAAGAGTGTGTGATGATAATGTACTCACTGAAAGGTTAAATCGTACGGCTTTTCCACATTCGGGAAGATTTTCTCCTTCCTGAAACAAATGAAGTGAGTTATTTCCCTTCGATACAAAAGTTAACCCACTTATGAAACACAGACAATACAGTCCATCAAGCCAGTATGAATTGGGATAGTCAGCGGTGAGATGTTAAACTGCAAAGGTTTCTGAAAACATCCCCATAGCATATTTCTGTGGGTTTTAAAATATAGCAAAAACCAATAGGAGGATGTGATGGATAAGAACAATTAAGTCTGACAGCTGGAGGTGAAAGCTTATTCTTGAGATGTGATCTCAGTTGTGCTTTAGAGATGTTGAGATGGGTGTGTGCTGGGCTTTCTGGCTAGGCCAACACAACTTACATTACGTCATCATTCCACTGACATGTCATCACTGAAACACCAATCAGACATGATAAGCAAAGTGGATTTTCATATTTTTCATTTAACAAATAGGCACAAAAATTCTGTCGAAGTTGAAACTGAAGCTGCACATTAGTTTCTCTCACCAATACTGTGGAATGAAAGCAAAAGATAGGAAATCGAACAAGAGCCTTATGTAAGCATATGCCTAAAACATATTGTATTAACTAGGTCAAGGTCAGTCAACTTGAATAGGCTTCTAATCAATGACCAGACTTTGCATATATAGGGGCCTACTGTAGTGTAAATTTGAAGAGCCAAGTCATGATTCGCTGAGATACTGTAATAACTAGAGTTTGACCTTAATAAACAGCGACTTATCCAGGCATTTTTTGGGGACATCGGTCGACTACCGCGAAACTAGAAACCCGCAGAACCGAAAGAAAACATTCTGCGCAAAAAGTTGTGCAGTGCGCTTAAAGGTGAAATGCGAAGGTTTTCATACATGTAGTTTCCTTTTTATATTCTTCATGGGCCATTTAATGATTGAAATATCAGCCTAACTACTTCATTTTATTTTATTTGAAGTATTTTGTCTCCTGGTAGCTTTTGAAAAGCGCTTCGAAGTTGGTATCTCAAGCCCAGCCGATTTCGGAAATGAAATCCGCATCGCTTATCTGCCCTTGTTTGATGCAGGTTTGTGACACCGCATCAGACCACCTGGTCGGTCGTCAATACTTGTAACATTCAGTCTCCGGGAGGTTGGTCTGATGGGACGTCACAATCAAGGAAAGATAAGCGATGACGTTTTGTAAATCTGAATTCAGTTGGGCTAGGGGTACCAACTTTTAAAAAGATTCTAGCAGATCAGATAATTCAAATTAATCCAAGTGAAGTAGATATACTGGTATTTCTATCATCATTCAACCTATATTAAATGTAAAACGGAGAATTTAAAAACTTTTGCATTTCACCTTTAAACATGAATTGCAGGCAAGCACTTAAAAGGTGCGTGGACCCCTCAGCCTGTTTTTTTTAGTCAAGTAGGATCAGGGCTGCATCTAGAGCCAATTTAGTTTTGGAAAACATATGGGCGCCCAAAACTCAAATGAAACAAAAAAGATAGTGCCACGGCACTGTAGCTCATCTGGCTGTAACTGGCAAAAGTAGCTGTAAGATTTTTTTTACTAAAGAACTGCAATAGATGAGTTTCTAACTTGTGTTGTCCCCCTTGTGTTTCATGAGATTTCATAACAAAGTTTCACGGGAAATTCAAGATGCGGCCATATTGGATTTTCGATATGGACCAAAAAAGGTATCTTGCACAACCGGACCACAAGGTAAACCTGTGTACCCAATTTGACAAAGATCCATGCAGTAATTTCCTGAGAATTCACGATAACAAAATTTCATGGGAAAATTCAAGATGGCGGCTTGGTGGCCATATTGGATTTTCGAATCGGACCAGAATAGGTATCTTGCACAACTAGACTCCAAGGGAAACCTGTGTATCAAATTTGAGAAAGATCAAAGCAGTAGTTCCTGAGAAATCGTGATAAAGTTTCAACGGTAAATCCAAGATGGCTGCCTAGTGGCCATATTGGACTTTCGAATCAAATCACAAAAGGTATCTTGCACAACTAGACCCCAAGGGGAAACTGTGTACCAAATTTGAGAAAGATCCATGCAGTACTTCCAGAGAAATCACAATAACAAAGTTTCATAGGGAAATCCAAGATGGCTGCCTGATGGCCATATTGGATTTTCGAATCAGAGCAGAAAAGCTATCTTGCATAACTAGACCCCAAGGGGAACCTGTGTACCGTATTTGAGAAAGATCCATGCAGTACTCCCTGAGAAATCGCGATAACAATGTTTCATGGGGAAATTCAAGATGGCCGCCTGGTGGCCATATTGGATTTTTGAATCGAAGCAAAAAAGGTATCTTGTACAACCAGATCACAAAGGGAACCTGTCTACCAAATTTGAGAAAGATCCATTCAGCAGTTCCTGAGAAATCGCGATAACAATGTTTCATGGGAAAATCCAAGATGGCCACCTGGTGGCCATACTGGATTTTTGAATCAGACCACTCAAAGGGGAACCTGTGTCCCAAATTTGAGGAAGATCCATGCAGTAGTTCCTGAGAAATCGCGATAACAAAGTTTCATGGGGAAATCCAAGATGGCCGCCTGGTGGCCATATTGGATTTTCGAATCAGACCACAAAAGGTATCTTGCACAACTAGACCCAAAGGGAAACCGGTGTACCAAATTTGAGAAAGATCCATGAAGTAGTTACCGAAAAATAATGATGACATGATTTCACTGGCAAATTCAAGATGGCCGCCATGGCAGCCATATTCAAAATCATATCGACACAGCATGAACAAATTCTGGTGTACTCATTGGGGGGAACATGCATGCCAAGTTTCAGCTTAATCGGTCAAGCGGTTTCAGAGAAGAAGATGTTTACACACGACACACGACGGACAATCAGGCCATGACATTAGCCCATCGGGCCTTCGGCCCAGATGAGCTAAAAATGAAAGTGTTGTTGTTGTTCAATTTGAAAGAATTTCTGAAAGAAATACTCCTAGAAAAAGCTTCTGGGAGCCTCAATATCGATCCGATTGCATAGCTGGGTATTGAATTTCATGTTAATAAACCTCTGTTTTGTGATTGATCACAGGCTCTTTGTGCCGAAATTCACTTAAAACGAGAGATCCTGAAGGATCTTGGTGCCCACCATTGTCCGATAATTGTAAGCTAATGACAAGAGGATCTTTTTGTCCATTGTTACTAAGAACAAACGATTGATTTGTAATTTTGTTTACAGAATTTCGAATCTGTCGAAAAAGGGACACTGGAAAACAACACGATATCATCTTTCTAAGTTTAAGGAGTTTCAAGATTTCTAGAAACTGTACTTATGTCGGTTGTTATAGTACAAGAGAAAAGTTAGTCTAAAAGTGAATGTCCGGAGGATCTTTCGTCTTCGTTTCGTAGTTTTTTTTTGCACGTGTCATCATTGGGTACTGGAAGCGAAGACAAATCTCCTCGACCCTTTGGCATGAGCTATGAAACATACTTAAGATTTTATAATTAGGAACGAATTCTGTTCCATTTACTGGGCTAGTTTGAGATATCTCTTTTAAGATACCATGCTCGAAAACAGTAAGATGGTACAATACTTAATACTGAAGGGATCCGCGCAGTAATGTTGAAACTTCGAAAGTGTCTGAATCCTGATGAAACACGCAGAAGTCTACAGTTGTCGAGTTGAAACGTTGTGTCACAAGAGTGACGTCCCTAAATGTAGCCGACCCGTCGGCAGACGAAACAGTGGGGCAGTTCACTGGACTAAAGAAAACTGATTTAAAATTTGAAGAAATACATTTTAATTCCGAATTATTGGAACCTCTTGATATGGAAGGTGAAGGTATGGATATGATCTATAGTCACTTTTTAGAATATGTCCCAACGTTTGATCCGCCGACTCGTGTGATGCAACGTCACAACTCAGGAATGCCGTATTAATTTGGAGCGTAACTTGGATTTTCGAATCGGACCAAAAATGGTATTTTGCGCAATTAGGCCCCATGTGGGACCTGTGTACAAAATTTCAGAAAGATCCATGAAGTAGTTCCTGAGAATTCACGATAACTATGTTTCAAGGAGAAATCCAAGATGGGCACCTGGTGGCCAAATTGGATTTTCGAATCGGACGAGGAAAGGGTATTTTGCACAACTAGGCCCCAACGGGAACCTATGTACCAAATTTGAGAAAGATCCATGCAGTACTTTCTGAGAAATCATGATAACAAAGTTGCATGGGGAGATCCAAGATGGCCGCCTGGTGGCCATATTGGATTTTCGAATCGGAAAGAAAGAGGTATCTTGCACAACTAGATCACAAGGGGAACCTGTGACCATATTGGATTTTCGAATCGAACCAGAAAAGGTATCATGCACAACTAGACCCCAAGGGGAACCTGTGTACCGAATTTGAGAAAGATCCAGGCAATACTTTCTGAGAAATCACGATAACAAAGTTTCATGGGGAAATCTAAGATGGCCACCTGGTGGCCATATTGGATTTTCGATTCGGACTGAAAAAGGTATCTTGCACAACTAGACCCTAAGGGGAACCTGTGTACCAAATTTGAGACAGATCCATGCAATACTTCCTGAGAAATGACAATAACAAAGTTTCATGGGGGAAATCCAAGATGGCTGCCTGGTGGCCATATTGGATTTTCGAATCGGACCAGAAAAGGTATCTTGCACAACTAGACCCCAAGGGGAACATGTGTACCAAATTTGAGAAAGATCCATGCAGTAGTTCCTGAGAAATCGCGATAACAAGGTTTCATGGGGAAATCCAAGATGGCCACCTTGTGGCCATATTGGATTTTCGAATCGGACCAGAAAATGTATCTTGCACAACTAGACCCCAAGAGGAACGTGTGTACCAAATCTGGGAAAGATCCATGCAGCAGTTCCTGAGAAATCGCGATAACAAGGTTTCATGGGGAAATCCAAGATGGCTGCCTGGTGGCCATATTGGATTTTCGAATCGGACCAGAAAAGGTTTCTTGCACAACTAGACCCCAAGGGGAACCTGTGTACCAAATTTGAGAAAGATCCATGCAGTAGTTCCTGAGAAATCGCGATAACAAGGTTTCATGGGGAAATCCAAGATGGCTGCCTGGTGGCCATATTGGATTTTCGAATCGGACCAGAAAAGGTATCTTGCACAACTAGACCCCAAGAGGAACCTGTGTACCAAATCTGAGAAAGATCCATGCAGCAGTTCCTGAGAAATCGCGATAACAAGGTTTCATGGGGAAATCCAAGATGGCCGCCTTGTGGCCATATTGGATTTTCGAATCGGACCAGAAAAGGTATCTTGCACAACTAGACCCCAAGGGGAACCTGTGTATCAAAATTGAGAAAGATCAATGCAGTAGTTCCTGAGAAATCGTGATAAAGTTTCATGGGGGGAAATACAAGATGGCCGCCTGGTGGCCATATTGGATTTTCGAATCAGACCAGAAAAGGTATCTTGCACAACTAGACCCCAAGGCGAACCTGTGTACCAAATTTGAGAAAGATCCATGCAGTAGTTCCTGAGAAATCGCGGTAACAAGGTTTCATGGGGAAATCTAAGATGGCCGCCTTGTGGCCATATTGGATTTTCGATTCGGACCGAGAAAGGTTATCTTGCAAAACTAGACCCTAAGGAGAATCTGTGTACCAAATTTGAGGAAGATGCATGAGAAATCGCGATAACAAGGTTTCATGGGGAAATCCAAGATGGCTGCCTGTTGGCCATATTGAATTTTTGAATCGGACCAGAAAAGGTATCTTGCACAACTAGACCCCAAGGGGGACCTGTGTACCAAATTTGAAAAAGAACCATGCAGTAGCTCCTGAGAAATCGCGATAACAACGTTTCATGGGGAAATCCAAGATGGCTGCCTGGTGGCCATATTGGATTTTCGAAACGGACCAGAAAAGGTGTCTTACACAACTAGACCCCAAGGGGAACCTGTGTACCAAATTTGAAAAAAAGATCCATGCCGTAGTTCCTAAGAAATCGCGGTAACAAGGTTTCATGGGGAAATCCAAGATGGCTGCCTGGTGGCCATATTGGATTTTCCAACCAGACCAGAAAAGGTTTCTTGCACAACTAGACCCCAAGGGAAACCTGTGTACCAAATTTGAAAAAGATCCATGCAGTAGTTCCTGAGAAATCGCGGTAACAAGAATTGTTTACGGACGGACGGACGACGGACCACGGACGAAAAGTGATTTGAACAGCCCACCATCTGGTGATGGTGGGCTAAAAATGCAGGGGATCGAATTTTAAGTTTTAGTAATTTGTGTGATGTTGTTGTTGTTGCCGTAACTCGCTGTTGCTTCCAAATGTGTCTCCAAACGATAAATTATAATAAATATTATTATGATAGCTGGATAATTCTCTTTTGATTTTAATAAATACCTGCACTCATGATTTTTCGGAAACTTAGTATCAGATATTCAAAACAACACTTTTATCGATAAATCGTCAGTTCATGTGTTACATTATACGCACATGTTGTCAGACTGCCTGTTCATGTTAAGCCTACGTGCGTCTTAGATTTAGGTCATCTCGGTCATGAATGGAAACGTAAAATAAAGTAAAATACAGAAGACGTGTGGTGTATCGATGCAAAACTTTACTACAAATCATACAATACTTTTCACAAAATATCAGAGATACAATATTCGGTTCAGAATAGTTGGTTTGTCATACCGGTAACCGCAAAAGTTTTTTGAGTTTGATCATTTTTTTCTCAGCATGGTGGAAAATGTATACACATGGAACTCATAATTTTATCCTAACTTGATTGCGTCGGGGGGAGACATACACGATGGTCTCACGGTTTTCTATACTTTATGGAATGCTTGTTAAGTTTCCTTCGTTCGTATATCAAACAAGAGCCCAAGGGGCTTCAATATACGCCCGTATATCTGGAATTATATTGGTCCAAATTTCAAGCTAGCACACCAGAATTTTGTGCTTCTGAGAATGTAACATATATCACATCTTATACTTGATTCAGTTTTGGGTGACTGTGACCTTGACCTTAGATCGATTGATGTATGGCTCCTCTTTGCCATGCGAGTAAGGTATACTCAAAGTTTGGTACCAATCCATACCTTGAAACTAGAGTTATCGCATGGACAACAAATGTTAATGGATGAATGGATAGAACGCAACATCGCATTGCATGACCTCGTCTTCGACAGGCATACGAAAATGTGACTTGTAATGAATTCCTGATTTTGGGGTCACAGTGACATTGACCTTTGACCTTGACCTAAATTTTGGTACAGGACACATCGTCTTCCCTCAATGTATCAACGGACACAAAAAAAATCATGATTTTTATAAATCTCATGATTTTGGGGGTCACAGTGACCTTGACGTTCGGCCTTGACCTACATGTCCCCCTAATGTATCCACTGACACAAAAAAAAATACATTTCAAAGATTTCTTGATTCTGAAGTCACAGTGACCTTGACTATTGACCTTGACCTAAATTTTGGTACAGGACACATCGTCTTCCCTCAATGTATCAATGGACACAAAAAAAATCATGATTTTTATAAATCTCATGATTTTGGGGGTCACAGTGACCTTGACGTTCGGCCTTGACCTACATGTCCCCCTAATGTATCCACTGACACAAAAAAAAATACTTTTCAAAGATTTCTTGATTCTGAAGTCACAGTGACCTTGACCATTGACCTTGACCTAAATTTTGGTACATGATAAACCGTCTCCCCATAATTTCTCAATGGACACAAAAATCATGATTTTTAACAATTTCACAATTTTGGGGTCACAGTGACCTTGACCTTTGACCTTGACCCACATTTTGGTATGTGACACATCGTGTCCCCCTAATGTATCTACTGACACAACAAATGTTATTTGTAATAATTTCCTGATTTTGGGGTCAGTGACCTTTGACCTTGACCTATTTTTTTTGGTATGCGACACTTCATTTCCCCCTATTGAATCCACTCATAAAAAATTAATAGTAATTTTTATTGATTTCCTGATTTTTAGGTCACACTGACCTTTGACCTTGATTCTGGGGTCACAGCGACCTTGACTATGGACCTGGATCTAAATTTCGGTACATGACGAAACGAATCCCCGTAATTTCTCAATGGACTAAAAAAATCATGATTTTTAACAATTCCACGATTTTGGGGTCACAGTGACCTTGACCTTTGACCTTGACCTACATTTTGGTAGGTGACACATTGTGTCCCCCTAATGTATCTACTGGCACAAAAAAATGTTATTTTTAATAATTTCCTGATTTTGGGGTCACACTGACCTTTGACCTTGACCTATTTTTTGGTATGCGACACTTCATTTCCTCCTATTGAATCCACTCACAAAAAATTAGAAATTTTTAATGATTTCCTGATTTTTCAGTCACACTGACCTTTGACCTCTGACCTCGACCTACATTTGGTATGCAACACATCGTTCCCCCTAGGGCATCCACTCACCAAAAATTAGAACTGTAGATAGAAAACTGTCAACGATCAATGATTTCCTGATTTTAGGCAACAGTGACCTTTGACCTCTGACCTCGACCTTAATTTTGGTACGCGACACATCGTCTTCACCTAGCGTATCCACTCACAAAAATTTGCAACTGTGGATAGAAAACGTTCACAGATGTAGACCGGACACGAACACTTCAGTGATTTCCTGTTTTTTTAGGCAAGTGACATTTGACCTCGACCTTCATTTGGTACGCGACACATCGTCTCCCCATAGGGTATCCACTCACCAAAAATTAGAACTGTAGACAGAAAACTGTCCCAGATATAGACCGGACACGGCGGACGGACAGACGGACACACGGACGGAAACCGCCATCACATAATACGTCCGCCTTTTGGCGGGCGTATAATAAAATACCTTGACCTATTACCTTAATATTATTTGAGAGAATGCTATTTTTGGTTATAATTTGTAGCACGACACACTTGTAATCAACGAACTTTGCTCTGTATAACAAAATCGTGAATAACGATATGCATTGACACAGAAATAAAACACTAAAGGTTCAGTTTTTGTTATTGCGAATTCTCCATACATGTATGATAGAACTATGATCAGAGTTCACTAACTGCATGGGTTCTCATTAGCAGGAGGTTGGAGGCAAAAATGCCCGTCTACTTGCCATGCTACCTACTTGATCAATAGAACATAATTGAATGGCAATTTAAGTGGTATTTCCGATGTCTGTCATTTTCTTTAATAAACAGATGATATGGAAGCACAAATATTAAATGTTTTCCTCTACTTGTCCCTACGAGGGCTTCCGCGTTGTAGTAGTTTGTGGGCAACCCGTATGTCGAGGAAGCCATTATTTCATTTCTTCAGATCTGCAAGAATTGTCCCATACATTTTGACTGCAGCAAGGGAGCTGTTGAGTATTTCATTTGAGCTATGGGGAGACGTCAATAGACATGGATGCTGGTCCCCCTCTGTTATTCTCTTGTAGACTGTCACTTCATTAATTCATTGCAGTGAATATAGCCTTCTGACAATGACGTGAAAACCATTCAGAATATTAGGGATCTTCAATTTGTATGTACAAGAGTTTAGACTGGGCCATTATCAACAAAATCCATCACAGCTTTGAAATGAGACAAGCCAGCCTGTCAATTAAGGGTTGTACAATCAAACCTGGCCCCACACTCTGCCTTGTTGGCATATTGTAAACAATTTGGGCTAACACCAGCTCTGGGTAATTTGAATAATAATGATTCTCTATGGACTGGATAACTACATGTATGCCCGGCTGTAGATTCGTGTAGTCTTAAATGTCACGGTCTCAATCTAAGATCAAAAAACTTCCTTTTTCTCACTTGGCTAGAACTCTCAACTTGAGTAACAATATAGTTTTGGCCTTGTGCCAGAAATCACCGCTTTGGTATATCGTGAACTTAGTGAATGGAGTTTATCATCGAAGGTGCAAGATTGTGATCCTAAGGTAGACTGAGGCAGAATAATCAGATACATCGTTTAATCCACGGATTAATCCAAACAAAGCCGGGCAAACAACAATGACCTTTTGTGGGATGAATCAGCAAGTGACCAGTTTTCAATACCGGTATTTGTGAAACCTAATAGGCATACAAGCGAGCTGTTTTAAATTATATTTATGCAAGGTGTGATTCAATACAATGCAGCTAATTGGAGTTTGTGATTACTCGAGCAGGAGCTGAATAATGCTGTTATCAAACACGATCTCTGTTTGACCAACTTCAGCAAGAGGCCTGTGACGTAAACAACATAGTATTCTCCGTCATCCGGAAGTACATTTGTCTTATTTTACAGGCCCGTAGCCAGGGAGATTTTTGGGGGTTCGGGCGAACCCCCCTTTCGGAAATATATCTTTTTCTCATATAAATGCCCTTTTCAAACTGAAGCGAACCCCCTATTTTCCCCTTTTCCCATACAGCGAACCCCCTGATGTGCCCTTTTGGAGTGAAGGCGAACCACCCCTCAGTAACTCCTGGCTACGGCCCTGTTTTATCATGAAACCCACTAAATTATTTTTGGTCCTGTTGATTAATGTCCTTTTTCTAGGTCTAAAGTTTATTCACCCACCATATGTCTTGGTAATGATGCTGTGTATATGTTTCTATCTCCCCATTGTATTTTTCCAGTGTCAATGATACGCGTCAATGGTAGGCACAATTGACGGGTGACCGAATTATTACAAACAGGATCTTCTGAAAATCGGGGGTGATCGAATACCGATAAGGTGATCGATTTATTAGAGGAATTACCGTATTTACATATATTTTGTATTCAGTCAATTGGACTGTCAATCAGGCGTAACCTATTTAAGTTTAAGAACCCCAAACACAGCGTCAAATTGATCTACAAGTGTCAAACAATAGTACTGAGCCACTATTACCCACACATAGCACCTACAGGTGGAAATATTAACCAAATCAGTTTCAATATTGATTTTTCATTTCATATTCCTGTATTTCACAGGTGAATTTGACTATATATTGGACAAAAATCACTCTGGTTGTATTGTTTTACACTTGTAGATCAATTTGATGCAGCAATTGGGGGTCTTCTACTCAACTCAGTTGATCTTGGAGTATGATCATGAAATTCACCCACTTACCCGATTAATCAAATTTCCCCACATCTTGTCAATCTTTTGGTGATTTCTTCCAAATGTCTTGGAGTATGATCATGAAATTCACCCACTTATCAATCTAGACACGAGGAATATATTGAAAAAAGATAAATAGAAAATAATAATTCATATTTACATATATTTTGTACATAATTTTAGTCGGGCATAACCCAGTTGGGTTATGCCCGACTAAAATTATGTACAAAATATATGTAAATATGAATTATTATTTTCTATTTATCTTTTTTCAATATATTCCTCGTGTCTAGATTGATAAGTGGGTGAATTTCATGATCATACTTCAAGACATTTGGAAGAAATCACCAAAAGATTGACAAGATGTGGGGAAATTTGATTAATCAGATTATTGAGTATAAATCCCCCTTCACTGAGCAATGGTGTGGCTGCAGAAAAAAAGTTGTGTCCCTTGCTTACAAATATGAACATTGTGCAGCCAAATGTTACTTGTTTAATACCTAGTTAAATACTCTAGAAGTAAGCTTAATCATAAAATGACCCAAAGTGAAAATATTCCATAAAAATAATCCTGAACTCTAAATTTTTTTCTCCAGAATGAAGCAATGACTACATGTACCATCTTCATTTTAACCAGCCAATTTCTACGTTCCCACTTCGAACTTCCCTTGATATATCTGGACCCCTTCAATGTTCAAATAACTTATAAATAGACACGAGACGTCAGTGACCTCGAAAACATTTGAAATTCGAAATGGGTGGCACAAGAGCGTTATTGATTGGCTGACCTAATTAGTGGGCACCATATTAGGAGGAAGGACGCCGCTAATATGTGACTCTATTTGACTTCACTCGCAATCGATGTGTACGTTCTGATTGGTTCTTCTGTCGTTAGCTGGTGAAATTTACATCTCGGATTTTGAATGCTGAAGGGGTCAGGTAAATCAAGGCAGGTTCGAAGTGGGAATGTAGAAATTGGCTGGATAAAATGAAGATGACATGTACATGCATTCATTTGCACTCTGGCTGTACGTGTCAGAATCAAGTTTTACATAAGCTGAGTCGACAAGAAGTGTACTTACATCTTGCAGTCGACAGCATGACTGTGGTACGCTACATGCTGTGTCATATTCTGAATCACATTTGTACTCTTCATTCTGCTCATAGTCCTTGTAGGATTCCAAACCACAACACTCAAACTGAAAAATGTCAACACAGGATTTTAAACCAAAACACTCAAACTGAAAAATGTCAACACCTTCTTACGAATTTGAAATAAACTATTCTGTAGCTGCTTTACTGTGAAACGTTTGCTGGTCAGATCAATTATTCTCTCAAGTCATCAAAGAAAAATAAATATTTTAAAATTTATTCAAGAAAACTACATGACCTTTTTACATCCACCCCGTAGAGCCCTCCTTTTCCCCAATAACTTGTCTACAAGATTTGTCAAACATGTCAGAAGAAAGTGTGCTACAGTTATCTTATTCATTTAATTACAACACATATAAGGAAGTGGGAAGAGGTGCCGATATACTGACAGTCACAATGGTCATGCTTGAGCCACAGAAGAAAGAAGTAAGCGCAATTAAGGAGCATTTACGTCGCAAATAAAATGCATCAATTACGTCAGCTAGGGAGCATTTGGGGTGCGTGCCCAATCGGCATCCCATATTTTGTTTAAATTAGAGTCTGTTGGTAGATATGCATTGTTCTACTAAGCAGTCTCAGTGGTCGAAATTTGAATTTTTTTTCCTTAACCATTCGGCTGCCAGACATAACAAATTATTCGCCAAGTTTGCGAGGAGATAATTTTTTCACTCGCCGAAGGTTGAGCTATTTAGTGATCACACAATTGCCTCAGCTGTGCTATTTCACAGTGTTGGTAGAGCAAGAATGCTTGTAGAAGCGTCCATGTCCCAGCCAAATGAGAGTTTCCATAAAACATGAATTGCAGGCAAGCACCTAAAAGGTGCGTGGACCCCTCAGCCTGTTTTTTTTTAGTCAAGTAGGATCAGGGCTGCATCTAGAGCCAATTTAGTTTCGGAAAACATATGGGTGCCCAAAATTCAAATGAAACAAAAAACGAAAGTGGTGTTGTTGTTCAATTTGAAAGTATTTCTGAAGGAAATACTCCTAGAAAAAGCTTCTGGGAGCCTCAATATCGATCCGATTGCATAGCTGGGTATTGAATTTCATGTTAATAAACCTCTGTTTTGTGATTGATCACAGGCTCTTTGCGCCGAAATTCACTTAAAAAAATTGGACCCTCAATAATGAACACAGCAAGGAAGCAATCAGAGATTGCTCAATTGTATGCCCCCCCTCCTTTAATCTGACACTGCTTCGCCATTGTTCTGTTCTGTATTGGTCTTTGAATGCCTAATTCGGCTAATTATAAAAATTCTGTTTCAGTCAATTTTTTCGGCATGCGTCCCATAATACATATTCCAAGTATCAACCAACAAGTAATAATACAATGTTTTGATGCAAGATGGTCATCCGGGGCTTTCGCCATATCCAACAAGAGCCCAAGGGGCTTCAATATACGCCTGTATATCTGGAATTACATTGGTTCAAATTTCAAGGTTGTTTAATAGCCTTGATTCCAATTGATCTAGCAATTATGAGAATGTAACATATATCACATCTTATATTGAATGATAAACTAAAATGAGCTTAACTCTTGGTAACTAGTTGACCTTGAAGCAAGAGCTGAGAGCTCACATATCCCACACTGAAATCGACAATAGTCAAACACAAGAAAATAGTAGTTTTCCTGCAAATGGATTCCTTTCAGACGAGAGAATTTTTCATGAAGGAAGAAGAAAGTGATGAAGTAAACCTTTGTTCTTGAGTTAATAAACAGGTGTGAAGTTCATAAAGGACTCCTCTCCCCATTAAATTAGTAAATGTATGGTTTTTATTTCACGACAGTTTAACTAAATGAAGCGTTTCAAACATGGGAGATAACTCCACAGGACAATACCATATAAATGCAGGGGAAAGAACTTCGAATATTCCAACAATATTCCAACACATTTAGTCAGCTAAGCTTGATTCAGTTTTGGGGGACTGCAACATAGACCTTTGACAAATTGATCTCATATGTATGGCTCCACTTTGCCATGCGAGTAAGGTATATTCAAAGTTTGGTACCAATCCATACCTTGAAACTAGAGCTATCGCATGGACAACAAATGTTAATGGATGAATGGACAGAACGCAACATCGCATTACACGACCTCGTCTTCGACAGGTATATGAAAATGTGACTTTTAATGATTTCTTGATTTTGGGGTCACAGTGACCTTGACCTCAATTTTGGTACACAACACATCCTCTTCCCTCAATTTCTCAATGGACACAAAAAATCATGAATTTGAACAATTTCACGATTTTGGGATCACAGTGACCTTGACCTACATTTTGGTATGTGACACATTGTGTCCCCCTAATGTATCTACTGACACAAAAAATGTTATTTTTAATAATTTCCTAATTTTGGGGTCAGTGACCTTTGACCTTGACCTAATTTTTGGTATGCATCACTTCATTTCCGCCTATTGAATCCACTCACAAAAAATTAGAAATGTTTAACGATTTCCTGATTTTTCGATCACACTGACCTTGACCTACATTTAATATGCAACACATCGTTCCCCCCCCCTAGGGCATCCACTCACCAAAAATTAGAACTGTAGATAGAAAACTGTCAACGATCAATGATTTCGCTGATTTTAGTGACCTTTGACCTCTGACCTCGACCTCAATTTTGGTACGCGACACATCGTCTCCACCTGGCGTATCCACTCACAAAAAATTGCAACTGTGGATAGAAAACGTTCACAGATATAGACCGGACACGAACACTTCAGTGATTTCCTGTTTTTAGGCCAGTGACCTTTGACCTGTGACCTCGACCTTCATTTTGGTACGCGACACATCGTCTCCCCGTAGGGTATCCACTCACCAAAAATTGGAGCTGTGGATAGGAAACTGTCCCACATATAGACCGGACACGAGAACTGGACAGACGGACGGAAACCGCCATCACATAATACGTCCGCCTTTTGGGCGGGCGTATAAAAATGTGACCTGGTTATGAGGCCTACATTTCTTGGGAGTATATTGTGGTGAAATTATGAAGCGATCGTGAAGTTTGAATTTTGCACCCAATTCACTCTTTTTGGGGCAATTTCATACTTCAGGACCTATGTGGTCTGCTTTGGAATGTAGAATAACAATTTTATAGCCATTTTCCCGGTCCAAATCGGTTATGGACTGAGATCCAGCCTGGACAAATAAATATATCCCATTCACTTAGGTTTGATCAACGAAGGGCCATAACTCTTGAAAATATAACCTAAAGCAGAGAAACTTCACGCTGCACAACTATGGGGCATTGACCACATATCATGCAAATTCCATACTTGTCCATACAATATTAACCGAGATCCAGCCCGGACAAGTCCCAATTCACAAAGATTTCAAGAACAAAAGGGCCATAACTCTTGAAAATATACGCGAAACGCAGAGAAACTTCACACTGCACAACTACAGGGCACTCACCACATATCCTGCAAATTCCATACTTGTCCATACAATATTAACCCACATCTATCCAGCCCGGACAAGTCCCAATTCACAAAGACTTGAAGAACAAAGAGTCGTAACTCTTGAAAATATAGGCGAAACGCGGAGAAACTTCACGCTGCACAACTATAGGGCACTGACCACATATCCAGCAAATTTCAAAATTGTCCATACAATATTAACCAAGATCCAGCCCGGACAAGTCCCAATTCACGGAGATTTCAGGAACAAAGGGCCATAACTCTTGAAAATATAAGCGAAACGCGGAGAAACTTCATGCTGCACAACTATGGGGCACTGAACCCATATCCTGCAAATTTCATAATTGTCCATACAATATTAACCAAGATCCAGCCCGGACAAGACCCATTCATAGAGATTTCAGAAAAAGGGTCATAACTCTAGAAAATGATACCGGAACTCGGAAAAAATTTTACGCTGCACAACTATGAGGCATTGGACACATTCCATGCAAGTTTCAATTCTGTCCATCAAATATTAACCGAGATATTGCGCGGACAAGAAATTCGGACGGACAGACGGATGGACGGACAGATGGACAAAGCGATCGCTTAATTACAAAAAGGAACTGGGAGTTTGGGATCAGAACCTGCAAAAAATCCCTGGATACCGTATATAACAAACTTCGGTTTCACGTGAGTGGTGTGCTGGAATTACAGCATGCAAGAAACTGTAGCTTTATCAGTGGCAATTTATGCATTGCACAAGTGTGATAACAAGTAAACACACTGATTGACCTGTGTCAATCAGTGTGTTTACTTGTTATCACACTTGTGCAATGCATAAATTGCCCACCCTTATCATTATTTGGGGGGGCATAAGCTCCAGGTATGCAAACTGGTTCAAAATTGCCCAGAGTCAGGCTACAAATGGGCTCTCCTAATCACTCGTTTTAAATAATTCCAAGGTACAGTCACATGTTTGGTGACAAAAATTGAAGCATTATGTTGTACCAGTTAAATGTGTGGACACAGATATGGTTCATGCAAAAGTTTTAGGATAAATCATATGATGTAGAATAGAACGATTTACTAGCAAAATTAAAGAAAAATGTTGTCCTTCATTCAATGAGAATCTTGAATGGACCAGGCTTTCTTGTATCAGGGAACCTTCAAAATTCACAATGAAACATGCAACCAAGGGTTCCCGATGGGCATAGATACCAGTGCAAAAGCTAAGCCACCAATAAATTAAAAAATTTAAAAAAACATGCAGCTTCGCAAAAAGATTGAGCCCTTCAGGGTGGCACATCATTTGAGGTTGCACATCATTGGCAATGCACATCATTAAAAATAACAATATCAAACATTTATAAACAATGTTTCTGTTTGTAACTAAGTCAAACCTGCTTTAATTAATGCCATTAATCCCTTATTAATTGCACAATCAAACGTAGAAAACGGAAGTTTAAAAGAAAAAGTTAACTCCCTAGGAGAGAGTTGTCCGCCCCTAGGAGAGCTCTCCACTCAAATCCAGCGTGGTCACTATATAGGCGACTGTAGCCTCATTTCTCATCCTCTTTCTCAAACCGAGACCAGTAGTGAAACAAGGCCGCGGTACGAGGGGACGGAAGGGTGGGCACATTAAATTAAAGCAGGTTTGACTTAGTTACAAACAGAAACATTGTTTATAAATGTTTGATGTTTGCTACCTAAGTCTTAAACCTGCTTTAATTAATGCCACAGTACCAACATACGGAGGTGGGAACCTCGGTCTTGTAGTATATCAAAGTAGGCTAAGTGACCGCTGGAATAACACAGAAAACATGGGCATAGCATGAACAATCCATAATCAGCAAATGAAACCTTGATTATCAATATAAAAAGGTTAAACATGTGAATAAGATACTGATGTACTTATCTTTGATTGTTCACAGCCATGTAGCTGTGTGTGTGGTGTGGAAATTATTAATTTCCCCCCGAGAGAGTACTGCAACGCAGTGTATAGGTACTTCTCGGGAAGCCGTTTATACCAAGAGAGGACCTCAACCCTGGGATATACAGTCTACTTGGTATGGCTTATTTATCTTGGCTGTTCCTAAGACCGGTCGAGGCAGGATCTGTTCCGGGCCTAGTGATCGCCAAGTCACACCACTCTCAGTCCACAATCGTCTTCCATCCAACCATCATTTTAGGGAGTTGAGTGCAAAGACGGCGCTGAGATCATTGAGAAGGACGTCAGATTCAACCTGAAGGACACAATCAAAACCGCTGTTAAGGTAAAGATCACACTCACCATGGATACATACATCTTAGGGTGATGATACAGTGTCTGACATCTCTTTAGAGGATCCAAGGTCGTCCATCTGACTTATTTCTTCCTTCAATATGAGATCAATCAATTGTGGACCAATAGTATGAATGAGATGATACAGCAATTTGCAGATTTGCTGTGATGATTCAAACTGCCGCCCCCCCCCTATTTTTGGAATTTAGTTGACCACGTGCTGGGCCGCTATTAACGGCCCAAGCGTGGATATCCCTTCTGACTGGACTGACATATCTCTCAGATCGAAAATGGTGAACGTGGAGTTCACCGTCCAGACTCAAAGGCTGGACAATGTCAAGGAGGGGCAGGCTCATTCATAAATCTCAACAAAAGAAACCTGGCCGGCAAGGCCGCGGGTAATAATGGAGTAGTAATGGAAGATACTAATCTAACCTATCTTCTGAGTGTCCTCCCCAAGTAGCTGGGAAGACACAGATAAGAAACGAAAAGGGCAAAACATGAATATGATACAAATATACTTATTCTTGAGTGCCTCCATCCATGTAGCTGTGCTCGTGGTGTGATATGTCAAACTGTACCAAGAAATCAGGGTCCTCTACCACTCGGGTGTTAGGTCTTCTTGGTCTTAAAGGGCGTCAAGCCACGCCATACTCAGTCCACCCACGCCTTACGTCCAACTTGTCCTGTGAGTTGAGCGTAGGAGACACAGCTGAGATCATCCAGAAGGTAGTCAGTTCAAGCTGAAAGACACAAGCCAAAACCGTAGTTAAGGAACAGATAAAATTCTCAAAGCGTCAGACATCTTAGATTGATGATTAGAGAGTCCATGGTCGTCTATCCGACTTATTCCTTCTTTCAAAGACGATCATGATAAAAAGCAAGATGGGTGTCTTGCTGCAACGGTGACAAATTCCGCTCCCTCCTCTTTCCTTGAAAGAAACCAACCACGTGCTGGGTAGCCCTCAGTGGCCCAAGCGTGGTCACCCTATCTGACTGCATTGACATATCATACAGATAGAAATTTGTGAACGTGGAGTTTGCTGTCCAGACAAGACTGGACAATGTCATGGAGGGACGAGTTCTTCCATAAAGGCCATGTGTAGTGATGGCCACATAGAAGAAGCAAAAGACAGTAGTGGGGGCGTCAATGGAATATCTCCTTCTGCCCATTGGTAAGACTATTTTATGGTCTTTAACAACTACACGGCTTATTTAAATATCAAGCCTTGGTGACAGGCGAAGGGACATGATAACCGTAGCCGAGAACCACGCACGGAACCGGAACGAGTAAGATAGTGACGGATGGTTCGAACAGGACATAACAGAAGATCGTCCTCGAGGGTATGTACAAAATCTGACCACACAGGAATGGAGTACGAACGTTGATTCAGGAATGGGCCGAAAAAGGAAACATTATGTTTCGAGTCAGATTAGAACTCGGATCGCTGGATACAGAGCCCAGCGTGATATTGCAAGACCAATCCGCTGCCCAGGACATAGATCTTTCAAGAGCATGAAGTTCAGACACTCTGGACGCCAAAGTAAACGCCGCCCCAAAGGCCGTCTTATAAGACACCACTTTATAGACGCGGACTCTAAGGGTTCAAAAGGTGATATAACCAGAGCACACAGAAACCACACCGATACCCATTTCGGTAACAGTTGGCGAGTACAACGCGACTGTAATGCGAAGGCGCGAATAAGCGCCGAGATATTCCTACCCTGGTGCTAAAATGAGACTTCCTATACTGGTGAAGGAGGAAGTCAATTACGAGGGAAATAGAGTCGGGAATGGTAAAACGACCTCGGCACCAGGACAAATAATCCGCTGTAGAGACCGAACCCGAAAGACGAACACAGTGAGTAAGGTCCGACATACAATAAACAACGCTAAGGTTGATGACAGAATTATAATGTCAAGTCTAACCATTGGTGTAACGGTCTATACAGGAATAAAGTACTTGAAGGAGAAAGTCGGAAAAAAACTGTCCCTCAAGTACACCATGAAAAACATTGTGTAGCTTAAGCACAATCCTAAGGTAAAAGGATCTCAACATAATGTTTGTGTGTAAAGACAACATGAATCTGTGTTAAAACAACACTGTGCTGAATTCTATTAAAGGTGACTAGTCCGCCATACACAATCCCGCCGTCGTCCTCAGAGAACATTCACGTCCATAATCCACAGACCTATACCATATAACAGTATTTAACCAAATACTGTTGATTCGAATACAATTTTGATATTCTGAACCCAGACTGGAAACAACAAGGTCTGAACAGAACTCTCTTCATAGAGTAACGACGAAGCTAAGTAAATCACAATGTGAAAAACCCGAGAGGAATTGATACCAGTGGAAGATTGACGCCAAACGAATGGATATAACATATGCATCTCGCAAATGAAGAAATGACGTAACAAACGGCGTTATGGCGTACTGGAAACGTCTAACCGATGAAAAGGAACGACGCACAGGTGTAGGAAAGACACATGACGGCGTAATGAACATATCGTCAAGGTGTAACAGGAAAGCGTAATGTGAAAATTGCGAGAAAAACGTTGTATATGATAAACAACGTAATGATTTCCTCATTCACAACAACTTAATGAATATACATGCTCATAACGGAGCAGGATACAAACTTATAAAAGTACACGACATAACAGAAGGGCGTTGCAAACAGTAACCCCGAAGTCGATTGTAATAAATTTTCCTTCTCTTTAAACGCAGTAGAGATGAACATATTAAATGTCTGTAGCGTTAATCACCAAATGTAAACTCAATGTGATAAATGAGATTATGGATCTTTGTGTCAGTGAACATGAGAAATGTGTCAATGAACCTGGTTACCGTATGACCTCTCCGATGTAATTTGTCTCCTGTACATGAAATCCAGTACTGGAGTTTATATGGAGAGAATGTTAAACATTTACAGTAATGTTACTATCAATAACCAAATAGTCAGACCATCATTCAGAACAAAGATTTTGCAGGAATCAAAAAGCTCCTTAAAGAATTTTAATTTCCCGAAGAGAGGAAAAACATTTAAAGTCTCTCGCCGGCCGGAAAGTGAGGTTATTCAAAAATTTACAATTTGAAATGGCCTAACACGAACAATTTGTCGAGAAGAGGAAGAACAGCAATAACCATACTAAAAAGCAGTTTGATGCTCTAGTAAACTGTACCGTAATACATACTTGCTGGGACGAATATACTCGTCCCAGATACTTGGAACCATAGAGGACTTCACGACTTACGAGTCAATAGACTTGATCCTTGGCCGGTCAACAAACAATCCCACCACGCTAGTAATTTTAAATTTTCTCATAGTGAAGAAATTAAAATTAGAGCATAACTCCATCTGAATTATACGCGAAATACAGTATACAGATGGAACCAGTTTGGTGAGAACAAACAAATTACATGTATAAAACAAATTTGTATACCAAGGCATATAATTTTAAATTTTCTCATAGTGAAGAAATTAAAATTAGTGCATAACTCCATCTGAATTATACGCGAAATACAGTATACAGATGGAACCAGTTTGGTGAGAAACAATCACATGTATAAAACAAATTTGTATACCAAAGCATAAAATTTTAAATTTTCTCATAGTGAAGAAATTAAAATTAGTGCATAACTCCATCTGAATTATACGCGAAATACAGTATACAGATGGAACCAGTTTGGTGAGAAACAAACATATGAATAAAACAAATTTGTATACCAAAGCATATAATTTTAAATTTTCCCATAGTGAAGAAAATAAAATTAGTGCATAACTCCATCTGAATTATACGCGAAATACAGTATACAGATGGAACCAGTTTGGTGAGAAACAATCACATGTATAAAACAAATTTGTATACCAAAGCATATAATTTTAAATTTTCTCATAGTGAAGAAATTAAAATTAGTGCATAACTCCATCTGAATTATACGCGAAAAACAGTATACAGATGGAACCAGTTTGGAACAAATGGCATGTATAAAACAAAGTTGTATACCAAGGCATAACACAGTTTCATAATAAACAGTGGGTAATCGGATTGCATACTCACGATAACCAACAGGAGATCCCTTTGTAGATCGACCTAATCACAAAGAGATCAGCAAAGACGCTCATTAAAATGCAACAAACAGTGGTAGCATTGAAGTCTCGTAACATCCATTACGTTATTATTATAGCATCGTTTAATCGAGTTGAGTTGTGGTTACGTACACAAAAACAACAAACACATAAACATGAGGGGCAGAATAAAACCCCATAAGTTCTCTCTTGAAGACAGGATATCACAATTACATAATAATAGTTGATATAACAAGAGATTACCCTCTTGGTAGGACCAAATAATTGAATGCATGAAGTAACGAACTACCAAAGTCCGAAACAACAACAACAACATGGACAATGACGGACGGCTTATAAAGAATCGTATTTCCCCGGCGGAGAAAGACGAACCTCCCGCGTCACACAAGGGTCGTACTCACATTCTTGGTAAAGATTTATACAACAATTTAATGGATAAAATCATGACGAAACACAAACCTGTTCGTTTAGAGTACAACACAATGGGCTCACATACCGACCGAACAAAACAGAATGTTGGGCGCCGTATTTCCCGGGGAGCTGTGTCATTAGTTACACATGAGAATTCCATAATGACTTCTAGAAAAACATCGTTAGACGATCATTTCAAGGGAATTTAAAATCTCCGCCAACACCAATATTTAGCGACGTAAATAAACTATGTAGATTTACAGTTAATTTGTTTTCTTCCTTCAGAAGAAACATGTGGTGACTGAAAGATATTGGAACCTGAGGCAAAGAATTCTTTTGTTTGTCGGAGACAACAGAATGGCCAGGCAACCGCCTGGTCTTTGTTGAGCGTAACAAAGAAACGGGTTTTGGATCGACCCTAGACAAAGAGACTCCGAACCGGGTCAAACTGACTAGCAACCTGGAATTATCATCGTGTAGGAGGGTACCGCTTGATGGTTTACAAACTGACACGGGAGCCTCTGGGTCTTGACCAGCTTGGTCAAGATCTCATTACACTACATAACATTGACCAAAGAAAATTTCTAAGGCCCGTCTGTCGATCTCCGACATAGACGAGTCATCACAAGCATGTAACAGAAAAACACGACGGACTTGGGCATAAACCTTCCAAGCCGTCGGATTCCATAATACACATTCCGCGCACGTGGAACGCCCGGTACCATAAATTTTTACAAGAAAAATAAGCCAAGTGGGCGTCTAAAGGGGATAAATTTTTCCCGCACGTACGGCAAGGAATACCAGTCGGAACTTCAGACATAATAATACAGTAAGTAAGTTCCGAATGAATAACAAAACAATACTTGATAAAGGATATTACACCAGCGAGACAACAACAACCAATGTTGTAAGATTGCCTCTGAATACTTCCCTAGATGTGCACTGCTCGAGCAAACAAGAGAAAGAGGATGAGAAATGAGGCTACAGTCGCCTATATAGTGACCACGCTGGATTTGGGTGGAGAGCTCTCCTAGGGGCGGACAACTCTTCTCCTAGGGGAGTTAACTTTTTCTTTTAAACTTCCGTTTTCTACGTTTGATTGTGCAATTAATAAGGGATTAATGGCATTAATTAAAGCAGGTTTAAGACTTAGGTAGCAAACACATTTATTAAGAAATATGATTTCTATATCAGTAATGTTGAGGTTGGATTGAAGGAGGAACTATATTACAAAACTTCAAATAAAGATTACATTTTTTTTTCGAAAGTAAGCTTACACATTCCATTGCATAGATCTGATGAATACATGTACATGTATAGTTAGGAACAATAGGTGTGCAATTTGGAGCAAGTCCTTGGTGTAACTTTGTGTGATGCTATGTGAACAAACAAAGCTAATAGTTGGAGTAAAGCTATCATTTCCAGTATGCAATGGGACACCAGCACTGTGGTAAACCCTCACATTTGTATGCAAATAAAAGAATACAATGACAACTGTGTCCAATCATACTGTAATGCTCCATAATAATGTGCACTGGTAAAGACTGAGACATCACAAACTGATTCAAACTCAGTTTTAATTAATATAGTAAGTTAAATGTGTGGACACAGATATGGTTGTGCAAAAGCTTTCGGGTCAACCAGAATTTGATAGCAAAATTTAAGGAAATGGTGTCTTTCATTTAAGGTGACATGAAATTAAAAACTAACAGGGGTTCGGTACTGCAGAATTCCCCCGCCGGTTATTTTGATATTGTACTAAATAATGTCACCAAACTATTAGTAAATACTATAAAGGAATATAGTGTAGGTGATTTGGTATGTATGCCTGCATA
>JAVTVY010013107.1:0-55653 GCA_036873755.1 Hanleya hanleyi | reverse complement strand
TTTAGCATTCTCAGGTATTGTTTCCAGTGCCTTTTCATCAGTAACACATTTTCTTTCTGGTCTGGTCACTCTCCCTAGATTTGAAAAAGAATCAAATTGCATGTCAGTGCGACTGGTGAAGAGAAGCCAGAGATCGAACGAAAAGGATTGGGAACAACAAACAGAAAATTATGAACAAAACCAAGCTTATTAGTCAAGGAGCAGCTCATAAAAAGTTATCTTGCTTAACTCACACAACATTACAAGGTCTCAATCCCTCATGGAACATAATTTCTAGGGTAGGCGTGGTGTCAGATTGTGGTCAAACATTTTTCTGTATCCGAATGTTTGTGAAAGGGGTCCATGTCACAGCTCACTGTATTATTGACTGGATCGCTGCCATGTTTGACAAACTTGTTAATTGTTCAACAGCCGCCCGGATGTTATAATATATAAATGTGTAAGCAGATAGCACTTTTTGAAAAAGCAGGGCTACAGCCAGTATTCGCCAAACAGAGTTCACTTATTTTGTCACATGACCAAAAGAGGGTTTCTCATAGCCTCCTTTCCTCTGACAAAAGTTAACAACCCAAATCACAAAATACATACGGCGATAGAGTCGGGTGGGGCTCAGCTGAAACTGGGGGGGGGGGGAGGGAGTCCAAATTTTAGCGTTGTAAAAAAAAGTTTCACATTTTGTCTTCCATATGCTTGGACAAGGAGAGGGACACCCACTGATATCATTTTGATTACAGATCTCCACACTTTCAGTATGGGCTCAATATAGAAATCCCAAGGCTCTATGTTTTAGCTAATAAAAGATTAACAAGCAATATGCAAAGCATGTGGCTTACCATTATTACCACGAAGATCTTCATCTACTTTGACACAACCAGACTCTGGTTTGCTTGTGATTTCAGTCTGGAAAAAGAAGATATGTCTCCTGTATGACTATATCTAAATTTAAAACATCTTCAAATCTGAAGATCTAGATGGAATTTACATTTTATACGGTTCAACAACAAAAAGCAAGAACCAACGGTTTCAGAGTTTGAGCATACATGTAGCTATTCTTGAAATCTGGTGGTAACAACATAACACAACATGGATATTTCTGCATAATAACAATATCCACGGTCAATTTTAGCTGTAGCCCATGACCAGATGTGTGGCTGGTGTAAGTTAGCCTAGATATTAATTCTAAATTTGTGAAGAATGGATCAATGTGACCCAATGACCCAGAAAATAAAGATCAATCTGACTGATCCATGAGCTTCTGCTTTTTGACCGTGCAACATTTATGTGGAAATGACCACGTAATCTAATAACATGATCACAAGAACATGAAGAATTGAAATCTTACTCCAAAACATTGTGGGTAATGATAGGACGTTGTACGTTTTGGTGAGGATTCAGCCAGAGTGAGGTGTGGTTTAAGTGCCAAAAAGAAAGATTACTTTACACGTGGGGGGGGGGGGGTAAAAAGGTATAATGAAAGGACCTTGCACGGTTTAGCGAAGATTTGGCCCCATGAGGTGCAGTTTGAATGTCGAAAATTAAATATTATGTATAAAGAAATTCCTCAGTTACCAAAGCAAACACAACCATGTTGTATGCTCAGACAAATTATGAGACACGTGGGTGCATTTGTTCCGAGGTAAAACCAGCACCTGTTTCTCTTTGTAAAAATATGAAGCCAGGTCAGAACCAAACCCATCTTTGGACAACGAAAACGTATTGACAGAACAAATAAGTTTATTTTGGTTCCGGACTGGATATATTTACAGAGAGAAACGGGTGCTGTTTTCACCTCCAAATTGACGATTTAGCACAAATGTATACTTCAACATGCTGTAATCCAGGAACCGAAAGTCTCAGTGTTCCATAATTTCTCTGAGCATACAACATGGCTGTGTTATCTTGGATAATTACTGACGACTTTCTTTCATATGTTATATTTTATTTTCGGCACTCGAACTGGCACCTCGTGGGGCCGAAACCTCGCTAAGCCATGCCAGGTCCTTTATTACATTCACTGGCTGATTTTTTACCATATAAACTTGAGTGGGGTTGAATTCTGATTAGCATTCAGGTAAACATATACAGGTACCTGTACAAGGTAGCCGTGCAGCCCAATGTATATATCCTATCAGGTTACAGATAGCATGTTCCCAGGTTAAACATGCAGAATAAACAGAACAGCTACTAATGTTTGCACAACATGCTGCAATTATTGTCGCACCATTTCCCGGCTCTGCGCATGCTAAGAGTTTACGAGGTCGGGGGCTATCTCAAAACTTTGAATCTTGGAGATGCGAAAGTGATTTCAATCCGTAAATATTAGCTGGCGGTCAAATTAATTATATACGTATGCCACACCATTCTCTTGAAGGGAACAATGTTAAAAAGGGTGCAAAGGGAAGAATAAGGGCACTTTTTAGATGTTCCTCAAACCATTAAGAAAGCGGATATGCTTTCAACATATAGCTACGATAAAATGAGTAGCTGTGGAAATTAGCTACCCCCCGCTCCCAAAAAAAATACAACGAAAGACAAATATACTTTTCCCAATCCCATCCATGATGCGCTGCAGTTTTCCAAACATGATGTAAATTATGCTTCATGGCTTAACCGCTATAACCCTATTAACAATTAGCTGCAACAACCTGACAGGCTCAGCCAGTACAGAAAAAATCCCTGCAAAACAGTGGTTAATAAATTATATTACAGTTTACTTTGCCCGGTATATCACAGCAACATTTCAACAGTCTGCATTCTCAATGCAGACATCATTTTCACACATGTACGGCTTAACATGATTGGTCCTTGATGGGGTCAAAGTTCATCCCCTAGCCCTGTTAGCAGTGGATAAAAACAGTCATAGTTAAAGTTGGGGGGGGGGGGAGGCATATAAGCCAGACAGAGTTAATCCACTCAGCCAGGTACCGTGTTGAATAGCTGCAGAGGAAATGCACAGTGAGGAATGAGCTAAATTACCATCTGCAATGCAGGGTAGTACGGATACTTTTTCCACTCAAATTTCTGCTGAATAACTTCAAATCAACCGTTCGTGTTTTTTTTTAAATGGGTGCACGTGTACTTGGCATTCTTATGGACGGCGTTGCCCTTCGCCTTTCTTCTTTTAACCACTTTTTACCTTCAGACAATTTTTATACTGAAACGTGCGCCAAACACCAATATCCCAAACATACATTAAAAAAGCATGCCATGCCACCAAAGAGGAAAGCGGATTGCAGCTAATTTTGGATGGGCTGTGTGAGAATCTAATAGTTCTTGTTGTAGTGGGGCTGTGGAGGGGGGGGGATCATCTGTATATATGGTATGAGGCAAGGGGGGGGGGGGCATTGACAACTTCATAGCAGGAAAGTGGGGGGGGGCACATATAACTTGGATCCTCCAATCCATTTCCCCCACCCCTCAAGATAAATTTTGAATGGTCCCTAAAGTGACACTCATTCATCCATACCGTATTTCCAATTGTGTCATTCAACCTGTGGCAATGCTATACAGGGTGTTCCAGAAGTCTTGGTCACATTTTGACATTGAATATATTGAAAACTATTGAGGTGGCGCCCCATCCTGTTGGAAACATCATTAGCATTACACAAAACTTAATGACTTTCATTTTCAAATGGTACCAGTTTCATCTTACTACCATTCATGGCTCAGCAGATACGAGGATTTGAAATGTGACCAAGACTTCTGGAACACCCTGTATATTCGACAATTTACACCCAACATCCATGACAACTGTTCTATGGAGTTAACATAATTTCTAACATCGCTTTCAACCTATTTGCTGTACGGATTGGGGTGTCTCTCGTGTCATTGTGGGATATATTATAGTTACGGATTGGGGTACGTGTCTCTCGTGTCATTGTGGGATATTATAGTTACGGATTGGGGTGTCTCACGTGTCATTGTGGGATATTATAGTTACGGATTGGGGTATGTGTCTCTCGTGTCATTGTGGGATATTATAGTTACGGATTGGGGTACGTGTCTCTCGTGTCATTGTGGGATATATTATAGTTACGGATTGGGGTACGTGTCTCTCGTGTCATTGTGGGATATTATAGTTACGGATTGGGGTACGTGTCTCTCGTGTCATTGTGGGATATTATAGTTACGGATTGGGGTACGTGTCTCTCGTGTCATTGTGGGATATTATAGTTACGGATTGGGGTACGTGTCTCTCGTGTCATTGTGGGATATTATAGTTACGGATTGGGGTACGTGTCTCTCGTGTCATTGTGGGATATTATAGTTACGGATTGGGGTGTCTCTCGTGTCATTGTGGGATATTATAGTTACGGATTGGGGTACGTGTCTCTCGTGTCATTGTGGGATATTATAGTTACGGATTGGGGTACGTGTCTCTCGTGTCATTGTGGGATATTATAGTTACGGATTGGGGTACGTGTCTCTCGTGTCATTGTGGGATATTATAGTTATGGATTGGGGTGTCTCTCGTGTTATTGTGGGATATTATAGTTACGGATTGGGGTGTCTCTCGTGTCATTGTGGGATATTATAGTTACGGATTGGGGTGTCTCTCGTGTCATTGTGGGATATTATAGTTACGGATTGGGGTACGTGTCTCTCGTGTCATTGTGGGATATTATAGTTACGGATTGGGGTACGTGTCTCTCGTGTCATTGTGGGATATTATAGTTACGGATTGGGGTGTCTCACGTGTCATTGTGGGATATTATAGTTACGGATTGGGGTACGTGTCTCTCGTGTCATTGTGGGATATTATAGTTACGGATTGGGGTACGTGTCTCTCGTGTCATTGTGGGATATTATAGTTACGGATTGGGGTACGTGTCTCTCGTGTCATTGTGGGATATTATAGTTACGGATTGGGGTACGTGTCTCTCGTGTCATTGTGGGATATTATAGTTACGGATTGGGGTACGTGGCTCTCGTGTCATTGTGGGATATTATAGTTACGGATTGGGGTGTCTCTCGTGTCATTGTGGGATATTATAGTTACGGATTGGGGTACGTGTCTCTCGTGTCATTGTGGGATATTATAGTTACGGATTGGGGTACGTGTCTCTCGTGTCATTGTGGGATATTATAGTTACGGATTGGGGTACGTGTCTCTCGTGTCATTGTGGGATATTATAGTTACGGATTGGGGTGTCTCACGTGTCATTGTGGGATATTATTAGTGATGGATTGGGGTGTCTCGTTATTGTTATTGAGTGACGCAATTTGAAGAAAGGGTATTGCCCCATCACAAGCAATGAAAAACCGTGTCGATGTACACAGGAGAGCATATATATGCAGTCATGCAAGTGGCCATGCACATTTGACTATGGACTGAAGACCAAACACTCAGTATGAAACATGCAAAAGAAAGGAAGTAGAATCAATAAACAGGATTCAACTGCTTGTATAAATGTCAATATTAGACAGGGGCCAGTTACACTGATCATAGAAACAAGGTTTAGAAATGTTTAGATGCAGGTGTGGTTTAGATGCAGGTGTACCGTGTAGAGCTCTTAGACTCTCCAATAAAAATTTACCCTCATTTGTGTTACATGTACCTTAAAGAAGCAAATTTTCTCCGTTGCTTTGTATAATTATCAGTGAGTAAAAACCAAGGGAGAAGTTTGAATCATTAATGGTTTCAGAAATATTAATGTTTGCACTACTAGTGACAGTGACTTAAATTCATCTAATATTCACGGATTGCAATGATACCCTCGAATCTCCTCGCTACGAAGTTTGGGAATGGCCCCGAAGCATTACGGAATTTCACGGCTCATGCTGAGAGCTTATGAGGTCAGGGGCTATCTCAAAAGTTCAAGGCAAGGAGATGTAATGGTGATTTCTATCGGTAATATTAGCTGAAGGAAGACGAATTTGGGGGTCAAATTAATCACATATATATGGCGCACCATTCTCTCGAGTGAAACAATGTTAAAAAGGGCGCAAAGGTAATAAGTGCGCCTTTCAGATGTTCCTCAAACCATTAACAAAACCATACGCGTTCGGCATAGCTACTACAACAAGAGTAGCTATAGTAAACTTATAGCTATCCGCAACCTACAAAAGTACTATAGTGATACCCCTTAAAAGATCCCTGAACTTACCAATCTTAAATCACCAATATCTCCTGATTTATCTTCTTGGTGAATACGAAAATGAAAATAATAAGACCGAGAGAAGCAATTAAGAACGAAATTCTGAGATAAGAAAATAAATGCACTAAATTGAGTGGTAATACAGAATCAATATTGTATATACCGATTTTCAGATTCACTGGTACTGATTCTTTACTCCTCCCAACAATCTTCAATCTTGGGCTTGGCATGTTGTTGTTGTTGTTGTTGGCATGTTGTTATTGTTGTTGTTGTTGTTGTTCCGGACGTCCCTCCTTTCAGACCAGGAGCACCCAATGATGAATACAACGTGTCAGATACACCAACGGCCGTACCCATCTCCAGAACAAACGTCACTATGGTGACACCGTCATGAGCATCAGACTGGGGGTGCATCGTTTGACCCCATTGTATAAATATTACATGATGCAGCAACTGACCCATTTCAACTCCGCTTCGTCGTCCTGCCATGAAACGCGGCTCTTCATGCAAATACCCAATTCCAAACGTTTCAGGGATATTGCAATCGACACTATATCGAATTATTATTTTACGGTCAGAGGACTGATGTCACATGTCAACAACAAACGTACCGTAGCGATTTAATACTCTGATACTTACAGACAGTCAAATAAACATCCACAGAAGGTTGAGAAAGGTTTGTCATTTCCTGTTTTGGGCCCGTTTATCTCCCTTTTTCTGCGAAGGCGAAAAATGTGTGTCCGCTAGGTGGCGTCGGTTTTTCTCATTGTGTGCGAGGGAGATCGTGAAATCGCGTGCAACACGAATTTCTTGCACTGCCCACTTTCTGAGGACTTTCTAAAAACGATGTCACATGGTAGTTTAGCAGTCATAAATTGCTTTGCAGCAAAATACTTGCGAGGACCCGGGAGCAAGTCCTCATAAGTCCTGGAGGTCCTCGTTTGGTTGGTGTGCATTCAAGTCAGAGTCCTCAGTTGTGTGGGAATACAAACACACACACACACAGACGCATACGTACACTTGCACACACACACACGCACGCATACACGCACACGCATACACAGACACACATACACATACACATATGCACATGCACGCACACACAAACACATACACATACACGCATACACACACAGATGCCTAAACACACATGCATACACACAATATGACTGACTATTCACATGCAGGACATGAGAGCTTCTGGACTTGGGCCTGTGCACCACAGGTACGTGCACCACAGGAAAGATGACGTCAATTCCTAGCTCTCCGGTTCCGGTCACGTGACGCGTACACACACGCAAGCACACACACACACACATACACATACACGCAGGCGCATACACAAAGACGCATACACACACATGCACACGCACACACGCACACACACACACACACACACACACGCATACACACACAGATGCCTAAACACACATGCATACACACAATATGACTGACTATCCACATGCAGGACATGAGAGCTTCTGGGCCTGTGCACCACAGGTACGTGCGCATGCGAAAGATGACGTCACTTTCTAAACCTCCGGTTCCGGTCACGTGACAGTAAACATGGAAGAACCCGGTTGTAATATGAGGACCCGGATGTAAAACCACAGTACCCGGATGAAAGACGGCGGAACTTTCTGAAATGATGGCTTCTGATTGGTCGATAGGACGGTCACTCCCCTCTAACTATAAATACGGAAACACGCATGTTAGATGTACATTTCTCAGAACCTGTACCAGACCCGATCAAATGGAAAAGCCATCCAATTCCAAGCCATACGAGCAATCGTTGAAGATTGACGAAATGGTGCCGGCTCCCGCTCGACTCCCCAAAAGAGTTACAAAAAGATACCCGCCCATAACTATGGAAATGATAGATGATTTCTTCAGTGTCGGTTACAGCTCAACCAGGGGAGAGCCCGGAGATCCCCGCTACCATCGCCAGCGATGCCTGACCTGCCTTGAAGGTGTACCCTTGGCCGGGTGTGATCTTTGCACGAGGAGAGAGGAGATTTCCCAGTGGGCGAAGTGAGAGCTTGCCACCAAAGGCCATTTTTTTCGATACTTTTACCCGAGCAGTAACATCGGGGTATTTGACCAACCGTTCACCATCATTAACCGGAAGTCGCTACAGCCCGTGCTGGACCAAGTGGACCAATTGGATGTCTTGGGATGGGCCTATGAACAGCGCCCCAACTTCCAATGGGTCGTAGAGAGGGTGACCAATGTTACGTTCTTCGTGACCAAATTACGGAATCTTCCCATCGGGTGAATGTATTCATCCATGCACTGATAAATACTCAGAATGCGCAAACAACTATCTGAGGATATGTTGCCTCAACGGTATCCTGGCCTGCCCGACGATGATTAGAACAAACGGTTCAGAGCGAACATGGCCGACGATGGAACTTTCTGAAATGGAGACTTCTGATTGGACAAGAATACATCTAACGGACAGGAACGAATATGACAGATGCAAATGGTGGCGTCTGATTGGACAAGAGTTTTCTTGAATTGTAAACATAACCAACGCGGCTCCCCCAGCGTGAGTATGATGTAACATTGGGGAGAATAAACTATATGAAAAAACTTGTTGTTGTTGTGGTTCTCTCATGTCTCATCCTTGTTGTTCTTGTTGTTCTCTCTCCGGTCTGTTAAGGTCACTGCATTTCGAAGAATTAGTGACAATTCCATGGAATATCTAGAAAATCAGAGCTTCTCAGCTATTTCACCAGGGCGTTGAAGCATTGAGCTTGGTGTTGGCGGGCGTTGCTACAAGATGACACCTCACACGACGCATTCGGACCAAGGATGGTCCATCTCTACACCAAATACCTTCCTTCACTGCCCCAAAATACCCGCTTTCGCTACTACTCGTACTGATGACGTCACCGATGACGTCACAGATGCTGCGGACATGCCTCAAATCGGGTGTACACCCCGAGAGCTACAACATAACACCTCCCACGACGAATTCGGACCAAGGATGGTCCATCTCTACACCAAATACCATCTTTCACTGCCCCAAAATGCCCACTTTCGCTACTACTCGTACTGATGACGTCACTGGTGACGTCACAGCTGCGGTGGACAGCCCCCAAATCGGGGTCTACACCCCGAGAGCTACAAAATGACACCTCTCAGGAGGCATTCGGACCAAGGATGGTCCATCTCTACCCCAAATACCTTCCTGAACTGCCCCAAAATGGCCACTTTACTTACTACAATCAACTGCGTATGCGTAGATTAACGCGACTTGCACTTAAAAACACACCATTCTGACTCTACCCCACACAAGCTTCACTTTGACACCTTGCACGACCCATTCGGACCCATAGCGGTCCATCCCTACCCCAAGCACACCCCCACATATCCCCCAAAATGCCTGCTTTCTATACTACGGCCAGACTGCGCATGCGCAGACTATTAAAAACGGACGAACTATTAGTCTAGTCGGATGCTCCTCCACGAGAGCTTCAAAATAAGACCTCATACGACACCATAGGATCATTAGGGCCTCACCTAGACCCCAAAACGTCCACTCCGTATGGACCTATACCCCATAGCCATGCAGCATAGGCCTATGGGCTTACCCAGGCCTCGGTGAACTTTTCCAAAGATTTCACCGTTTCGCTCGAGGACCCTTCCCATCGTGTTCTAAATGACGAGACGAGAAAAACAAATCCAAACAACCCATATCACAATGAACGTGTGTGAATTTGCCAGGTTGGACCTATACCCCCCATAGCCAGCCTATGGGGCTATATACGGGCCTACCCGGTACTTTTCCAAAAATTTCACCGATTCGCTTCGGGACCCTTCCCATTGTGGTTTTCTTGGCGAGACGAGAAAAACGAGACCCCACAAGCCATAGTAAAGCCCACGAAAAAATTGACCAACTCTCCCCCCATATAGCCAGTATATGGAGCTATACGGGGCTATATACAGGCATCGGTGAACTTTTTCCAAAAATTTCACCGCTTCATTCCGGGACCCTTCCCATCGTGTTCTAAATGACGAGACGAGAAAAACGAGACCCCACAAGCCATAGTAAAGCCAACGAAAAAATTTGACCACCCCTCCCCCCATATAGCCAGTATGGGACTATATGAGCCTATATACAGACCTACCCGGTACTTTTCCAAAAATTTCACCGTTTCGCTCCGGATCCACGTCTTACCCACCCCGTCGGATGCTCCTTCACGAATGTTTCACATTGATACTCCATACGACTCTATAGGACCAATAGTGGCCAACCAATACCCCAAAACGTCTATTTCCATACCCTTTTCCCACAATTCCCTGTCTGCGCATGCGCAGAATGTTGTCAACGGCCGAGACACTAGCCCAGACAGATGCTCCCTCACGACTGCTTCACATTGATACATCATACGACTCCATCGGACCATTAGTGGCCCACCTAGACCGCAAAACGTCTATTTCCACACCATTTTCCCACAATTCCCTGTCTGCGCATGCGCAGAATGTCGAAAACGGACGACACACTACCACTCCAGTCGGTTGCTCCCTTACATGTACTTCACATTGATACCGCATACGACACCATCGGCCCATTAGGGGCTCACCTAGGCCCCAAAACGTCTATGTCCATACCCTTTTCCCACAATTCCCTGTCTGCGCATGCGCAGAATGTTGACAACGAACGACTCACTAGCCCAGGCGGATGCTCCCTCACGACTGCTTCATATTGATATCTCATACGACTCCATAGGACCACTAGTGGCCCACCTAGACCCTAAAGCGTATATTTCCATACCCTTTTCCCACAATTCCCTGTCTGAGCATGCGCAGAATGTTGACAACGGACGAAACACTAGTCCAATCGGATGCCCCCTCACATATGCTTCACATTGATACCTCATACGACTCCATCGGACCATTAGTGGCTCACCTAGATCCCAAAACGTCGATTTCCATACCCTTTGTCTATTGCGCATGCGCAGAATGACGATATTCCTACCCCACATCCACCCAGTCGGATGCCCCCTCAAATATGCTTCACATTGATACCTCACTCGACCCCATCGGTCCATTAAGGGCCCACCTAGACCCCAAAACGTCTATTTCCATGCCCTTTGTCCACCGCACATGCGCAGAATGACGATATTTCAACCCCACACCCAGCCTATCAGATGCCCCTTCACGAATGCTTCACATTGATACCTCATACGACTCCATCGACCCAATAGTGGCCCACCTACACCCCAAAACGTCTATTTCCATACTCTTTGCCTATAGATTTAATATGCATTCCTAGTACCCGTCCTCTGTATGGCAGAACTGCACAACCCAGAACAAGTCTGGACATGCCTTGATCTCGGGAAGCCAGGTGTTCGGCACGTGAGCTCACTCAAGCAGACGCCAGACCAGGTGTTCACAGCCGCCGCAACATTGTAGCGAACGTGCAACATTGTTGCAATTCGGGGAGCCAGGTTTTCGGCACGTGAACTCACTCACGCAGACACGTAGGCACCAGACCAGGTGTTCACGATGCCGCAACATTGTAGCGAACGTGCAACAATGTTGCAATTCGGGGAGACAGATCAGTACATACATTCCTATCATGTTCCCAGGTCATACCCCATTCACACAGACCCTCATATATAGGAACCCACAGACAGGTGAGTACATGTCCTATCATGTTCCGAAAAAAATCCTAATTTTGCATGAACCCACCCCATTGACTTGATAGGCAGGTCCCAATAGGCCCGGGAACCGATATTAGCCCTTTTGGCTATTGATAGGGGTTTCCCCCTATTTTAGGGGTAAAGTCCGTGTTCCGCTTTTGATAGTTTCGGGAAAAAATCCTAATTTTACATGCACCCACCCCATTGACTTGATAGGCAGGCCAAAATGCGCAAAAGGTCAAAAGGGTCAAATGCCCTTAAATGGTCGATACCTGGTGTAAAAACGCATTGTTGAGGCTTTTGTTGAGGCTTTTGTGCAGCTGAAAAGGGTCACGTCTAGACGCATTGTTGAGCTCAGACAGGCCACTGTAGGCTTTGTCTTGTGCGTTCTTACACCAAGTATAAACCCCTTAAATGCGCTTTTCTACTACGAAAAATGAGGGTTCCCGGTTTGCCATTTCTAGCCATTTAACATAGACAAATAGCTGGCGCATTTTTCGGATACCCCCGGAAATAGGGCCCCAGATCCACTTTCCGTACTACTGGCATCTTCGTAAAAATCATTAATCGTGGTTTATAACCAATAAGGTATGCATATTTGGTGACCAACATCAATCATAATGAATATAATCCTCAGATAAATCTTGAATGCAAAATGATATCTCTCTTAAATAATCAATGTAAATTAAAAAGTATATTACAGAAACAAAAAATCTATGTGCTTTCAGAAGGTTAAAAAGGGCTGCACAAGTATTTTTTTACCTGTATTTCAGCAGTCGGTATATTTCATAATGCATGACTTGCAAAGTGCAGCTAGAAGCATTGATTCTGTAATTATACTCTTTCTTTCACATTTTTCCTTTTCAGAGAGGTGGCCTGATGGGGAATATTTTAATTGGTACATGTTTGGCCATTGCCACTTAATTGGTTGTTTAGCATGAACTTGATTATTTAAATACACATGCTAGATGCTATAATTAATTATTATTAATGATTAAATTGCAAGTCAATTATATATGAATTTGAAGAAAATGAGTGAGTTTTACTCATGATTATGTAAATCCCTCAACCATTTTAATTATTTGCCCTCAAAATATAGATGACCTTAAAGACGAAAATGACAATGACCTCTGGTGTAATTGTGTCACTTCTAACTTAACCAAGGCAGCTGAGAAAGCTATTCCACATAAATATGTTTTTATACATCCAAACGATAAACCGTGGATCACCAACAAAATCAAACACGAGATGAAAATTCGAGACAAACTTTTCAAACGTTCGAGAAAATCCAAACTTGAAGGCGACATTTTGCTTTTTAAAAGACAAAGAAATTATGTCAATCTGCTTGTTCATTCTGCTGTAACGTGTACGAGCAGGACCAGTCGTAGTGTTTAGAAGAAAACGAATCAATAACCGGGATTGCCCACTGGCATTCTGGCCGTCACCGTCGTTAACCCCTTCACTAGTAGGGATCCGGGGCTCGAAGAGATGATCACAACCCTACAAGGATGACTGACGCTCATGTAAAGGTCTATTATGGTATATTCTGCACAAATGGTATACACGGTTACAAATAATAGCGTAGAACCGCGTGGCTTAGACAGAATGTCTAAGAAGATGTAACGTTAAGATATTTACATATATGTACAGACACTAGGGGAGTGTATGCAAATAAACTTGATGTATATATACACGTGATATGAGAGGATGTGTGCACCCAAGTTAACGGATATGTACACTTGGTGTGTGCACATAAGGTTCACGGATACGTACACTTGGTGTGTGCACATAAGGTTCACGGATATGTACACTTGGTGTGTGCATATAGAGTTAAACGTATCCCTGGTGTATATGTGGATAATAGAAGAGAATGTGTGCAGTTTAAGCTTGGTGTTATATGGCAATAATATATATATGAGAGTGTATGCATATAACTTTATAGTTAATATAGTGCTTAATGCGCGATAAGGGCGGCCTGGCTGCTGGCCCTTCTCTTCTGGGGATAAGGGCGGCCTGGCTGCTGGCCCTTCTCTTCCGTCGTTGGAACGTTATGGATATAACGCTCTCTCCAGGAATGGCACCCAGTCGTTGGAACGTTAAGGATATAACGCTCTCTCCAGATACGTCGCCCAGGCGTTGAAACGTCAAGGCCCGTTGGAACGCTACGGCGGTAACGTTCTCCCCGATATACAGATACCCTCAGGCGTTGGAACGTCACGGCAGTGACGCTCTCTCCAGATATAGCACCAAGTCGCTGAAACGTCACGGCCCGTTGGAACGTTACGGCGGTAACGCTCTCTCCAGAGACGATCCCCAGTCGTTGGAACGTCACGGCGGTGACGCTCTCTCCAGAGACGTGGCAACTCGGCGTGTACTTCACCCCTAGTCGTCGGAGCTTGACCGTAACTTGTCAGCTCACCAGTCTGCTTCTCGCACAGGTAAGTATAGCCCGGCGTCTCAACCCTTACGGCTGCTGCGACCCGTCTATAGCCCCGGCCTGTGACTACACACTTCACGACGATCTCTCCGGTAAGTATCACGCCCACTTCCGTGACCGTCAGGACAATTACGTGGGTATATAAGGTGCCATTACTATTTCATCTGGTACCGATGAAACATCGTACGGTCTGTAGACTGCCGTTGTAATCTGTGCCCTGGGCTTGACCGTACAGTCGGTAAACCTTGTACCACTTTTACATCGGTAAAAGTGAGCCCGCCTTCTGTAACGTGTGATAAATACACGTGTCCTACAGGAATCTGTATATCTTGTTACCGCTTTTACATCGGTAAAAGTGAGCCCACCTGCACCGTGCCTTTATGCGTGATAAATACGCATATCCTCCCTGTGGGATCTGTGGTCTGTGGCTTTCTTGACTGTATAACCTGTGCTCTGTGTTTCTTTATTTAACGTGTGACAAATACACGTCTCCTTCCTGTAAGATCGGTGTTCTGTAGATGTCTATATAGAACGTGTGATAAATACACGTCTCCTTCTTGTAGAATCTGTGTTCTGTAGGTTTCTTTGCGGTATAATTTGTGAGCTGTATGTCTGGGCTTGTACCGTACTGTTTATAATCTGTGTGTCTTTATTTGCTTGTATGTGTGATAAATACACATATTCCTCTGGAATCTGTGTTCTGTACCTTTCTTGTGTGATCTGTGTGCTGTATCTTTCTCGACGGTATAATGGTGATCGGTCTGGCTGGACTGGTACTGTACTGTTTGTGATCTGTGCGTCTTTATCTGCTCGTATGTGTGATAAAGACACATGTCATTCCAGTTGAATCTGTAAGCTGTATCTGTAACTTGTCTATGGCCAGCTATACGCCGTCTGTGTAACTGTTTGCGGCCTTCCCTGCTCCCAAAGCGCCCGGCCCAGTTTATCGATGTTTCCCGACGAAAATGGCTCGCCCGCCTGTGTCTTGTCTCGCCCGCCGGCTGTAATACTGCGACCGGTTCCGTCCCATAAAGCGTTGCCCGGCTGTCGGCGACGAATAAACAGGCTCCACGATACGTTGTAGGATTATGGCAGGGGGAAACTTGGTTGATGTATCTCTGTATTTAGTGCAGTTGTATACTTCTGGGGAGGGAGGGAATCTCCTGACTATGGTCATATACCGCTACACGGTCAAGAAGATCAACAAATATTGTGGCTTAAGTCCCAGTGCAGCGAGATAGCACAGCAATATTGTCGAAATTATCAACCTACTGGTATAGACACTAAAGCCCTATTTTATACTGAAGTTAGACCATGCGAGTTGCCTAAATGTGCTACAGGCAAACGCATGTCTCATTACAGTATTATAGAATACCCCCAACTACATGTACATACAGCACGCCAGTCGGACGTGTTCCCTAAACTATAGTATAACCACAAACACGTTTCCACACCGAAAATGCGAGCCGGCAAATTCTCATTGGATTGGCGTGTTCTCACAGGTTACACTAGCTACAGGATTTATAATCTTTTAGATTCCCAGGCCAAAACAACTGCCTTTTACGCCCAACCGTAAATTGTGCCAAGAATCAATAAGTTACAGGCTGTACCTGGACGTGTTTCTCCAGCCCTCAATTTCTCGTCTGTCCCCGCTCTCTACGTTCGTCCGAGCTTATATAGGGCTACCGCTCTTCCGTCAATAAAGGTAGAAACAGAACCGTTCTCCTGCAGATAAAGGTAGCACAAGTCGATGATGCCAGCGCCTTCTTTATTGTTACTTACACCACACTTCCCCGAACCGTTTATATGGACCTCGCTGAATAAATATGGCTATGGAAGAACAAACCATAATTCATAACTGACGTAATTGTTAAATATCAGCTTCCAACTCGCTCTGGTAAGCGAGAAATACAGAGGAATGCACTTCCGAAATCTGCTTTGCTCGACGCTGACGACACGGGTCAAGGTCGTTCTTCCACATTCCAACGTAGCACACGCTCCGGATTCAAACTGTTCTCTACACAAACGGGTAACCGTTACACTGCCCCCGCCTTTCTAAATCATGACGTCCCCGTCATGGCCGTACGGGTCTCTCCGTCCAGGGTGCCGTTACGGCTCCAGTTGTACAGTTCGAATCAATTACCCCAAAACTGTTCGCCAATCACGGGCCATCAGGGCCGGCGAAATCACTAGGTGGCCGCCCTCCGGCGGTCTGGCCGGGCCACCACGACATTAGGTCAACGATCTCCTCTCCAGGTCCGTTGTGGGCGGGCGTACCTCAGGGGTTCTGGCCGCGGTCCTCGCGACCCCCCTTTCCCCGCTCCGGCACCCGGAGGGATACACAGAATTACCTGGGCGACTATCAGAGCCGCCCTCCCGACATTTGGTCTCCGGGCCACACGCTCAGTTGGAGGGATCAGGCTTCCCCTCATGGAGGCTGTGCTCCTCTGTCCAGGTCCACTTATCGTACACCTTGCGCCACTCACGCCCTTGACGATCCCGGACTGAATCGACGTACAGCTTGGTGCGATGCACCACCACACGCTGGGGTCGGGCCGCCTCCAGGCTCACTGGCCTCTGCGCCGGTCTGGCCTCCGCCGTCAGCGGGCTCTGGACCCGGTCGGTGGCTCGCCCCGACCCCTCAGAAGTGCCGCCCGCACCAACGCCCTCGTCTTCGTCGGTGGCGTCCTCGCTGTCATCCCCACTAAACTCTGTCACGGGCGGATGCAGCACTAACCTTGGAAGCTCCGGCATCGCCTCCTGTAGAGAAGCACCATAACCACGGTCCGCACCTCCGGGACTGACGACTGCGACGGTCACGTCGGTCCCCAGCACGGTGTCCTCCAGATCCCAGGGAATACTGACGGGGAGGGAAGTGGGGCCCTCCGGTTCCTCCCGGCGGGGAGCAGGTCTCACCCCGACTCCTCTTCCGGCGCAGGCAGCAGCCGCGGCTCGTCTTCCGCTACCTGCAGCGCCTTCTCCACCTCTGTCACCTCCACCTCAATGGGCCCGATCTCCCGTTGCTCCTCCTCTGCTTCCTGCGGCCGGCCCACGGCCGCCGATGGCTGCCCGGCCTCGGCGCAACGTCGGCCCCGCCCCAACGCCTGCACCACCGACATCATGCGGCACGTCGCCACTTCCGGTTCCGGCAGCTTCCGCTCCGGCTGGTCACCCGCCCTCGCTGGGGGCGCTGAAGGCAACACCGCCTCGTCCGATCTCCGGGACATCGTCCTTCCCCAGTCACCGTCCCATCCGTGCCTCCGCCTACAGTGGTCGGTCAGTCGCCTCTGTCGGGAAAAGGTCGCCGGACAATGGGGGCACAGGAACGTCTGATCCCGCTCAGTCCCCTTCCGGGTGTCCCGCTTCTCCATCCCCTTCGGGCTCCGACTCCCGTCACGGCGAGGCTTCTTGGATTTCTCACTCATATTGTCTTTATTCTGCAAAGATAGAACAGATCGACCATTAATAGCGGGCCGATCCCTTTGCAACATACAGTTATCCCCCCGGCCTCCCATAGGGCGCTCTAACAGCGAGGAGCCATCCCTTCCGTGGGGCTGGGGCTGGGACGTAAGTACGTAATCGTGTAGCCTGCGGGGCTTCACCACTCGCCGACCACGGGCTGTTGTCGCGTGCGTGGGGGCTGCCTCACCCTCGGCCACTTCCTCGGGCTCGTCCTCCAACTCACTGTCCGGCGTCCCACGCGGTTCCAACTCGAATTCGTCCTGCCAGGCCGGTGGCCGGATGACGCGTCCACTCCGGCTCGTCTGGGGCTGGCCTATGGGTGGCTGCACGCCTACCGGGTGGGTCACGGCGTAAGGCTCTGCGCGAGCCGTTTCCGGCCCCTGCTGGTCGCCGCCATCGTCACTGTCGCTCTCAGACGGTGTATCGTCACCCTCCACGTCCAGCCGCGGATAACATGGTTTGACCCGGTCAACATGGACGACCTGTCGTCTCCCGTCATCACCCCGGATCCGGTAGGTAACGTCCGACAATGCCGCCTCTACCACAAACGGTCCCAGCCACCGGTCTCGAAGCTTCCGTATCTGTCCTGGCCGGGTCACTACGGTATGCAGATATACCTGGTCTCCGGGGCTGAATCTTTGCGCCTTGGCCTTCAGGTTGTAAAGGCGCTTCTGCCGTCTCAGGGCCTTCCCACTATTTTCTCTCGCATCCTCGTGGACGTCGACTAAGTGGTCACGAAGGTCTCCGACCCACGGCACGGGCTCCGTTCTCTCACTCGGGGGAGCCCCAACTGTCAGGTGAGCTGGTAGAGTCACCTCGCGGCCAAACGTCATCATATTCGGCGTATACCCCGTAGTCTCGTATGCGGCTGCACGGTACGCCATCAGGGTTAGTGGAATATACACATCCCAATCGTCGGGGTGGCGAGCGGCACTAGCATGAAGCATCTGACCCAGAGTCCTGTTGAACCTCTCAACTTGGCCGTTTGACTGCGGATGGTACGCCGTCGTCCGCGTCTTCTTCATGCCGAGGATCCGGCACATCCCCTCGAACACTTTGCTCTCAAAGTTCCGCCCCTGGTCCGAATGTATCAGGGAGGGGACACCGAACCGGCTGACGTACAAGTCAATCACAGCCTGGGCCACCGTCTCCGCTTCTTGGTCCGGGAGTGCCACAGCCTCCACCCACTTCGTGAAATAGTCACAGATAACCACAATATGCAGATTTCCTCTCGTCGTCAGGGAGAGAGGACCCATCAAGTCCACGGCGATACGTTCTCCGGGGCATCCCGTCATCATCCCGCGGTGCTGTCCCCGGGGTTTCTTCCCGGCCTGCTTCCTCCGACTGCACGTGTCGCAGCTCCGGCACCACTGTCGAACGTCACGCTGCAGGCCAACCCAGGCGTACGCTTGCCGCACCTTCCTCAACGTTTTAAACACCCCCAGGTGTCCTCCAGTCGTTCTGTCATGACATTCCTTGAGTATCCTCTTTTGCAAGGCCCTCGGGACCACCAGTAACTTGGCCTTCTCCCGGCCTCGCAAGTCATACCAACGTCGCACCAGGAGGTCTCCTTCCAGGGACAAGGCGTCGTATGCTCCCCACAGCGCCTTGGTTACCCCGCTGTGTTGACAGACCCGGTCCCACCGAGGTCTGGTACCAGCCTTCACCCATTCAATCACCGGAAGTAGCTCGGGGTCTGCAGCTTGGGCCGCTGCAAAGTCCTCGTTGGGTGGGGATATGGTCACAGCCCGGGCCGCCGCCGTCTCTCCGTCCTCGGTCTCGGAGGAACGACCACACTGCTTGCACGGACGTCTGCTCATCGCGTCAGCATTCTGATGCTTACGGCCTGGTCGGTGGACGATGTCGAATTGATAGGTCGACAGAGCTTGGATCCACCTTGCGAGTTGCCCCTCCGGCTCTTTGAATCGCATGAGCCACCTCAAGGACCCGTGGTCGGTGCGCAGTAGGAACTTCTTCCCGTAGAGGTAGTGCCGTCATGACTTAATGAAGTGGACCACCGCCAGGAGTTCGCGCCTGGTCACGCAGTAGGCCTTCTCAGCCTTGGTGAGTACCCTGCTGCCATAGGCCACCACCCTCTCCTGTCCGTCGATCTCTTGGGACAGAACGGCTCCGATGCCCCAGCCGCTGGCATCCGTGTCCAGGATAAACGGTTTGGACATGTCGGGCATGGCTAGGATGGGCGCCGCTGTCATCTTCTCCTTCAGGGTCTCAAATGCGATCTGGCAATCGTCGGTCCACACGAAGCTCTTCTCCTTCCGGGTAAGTTGATGCAGGGGCGCTGCCACGGTCGCAAATTCTTGGACGAACCTCCGGTAATAGCTACACAATCCGAGGAAACTCCGTACCTCGGTCTGGGAGAGCTTATATAGGGCTACCGCTCTTCCGTCAATAAAGGTAGAAACAGAACCGTTCTCCTGCAGATAAAGGTAGCACAAGTCGATGATGCCAGCGCCCTCTTTATTGTCACTTACACCACACTTCCCCGAACCGTTTATATGGACCTCGCTGAATAAATATGGCTATGGAAGAACAAACCATAATTCATAACTGACGTAATTGTTAAATATCAGCTTCCAACTCGCTCTGGTAAGCGAGAAATACAGGGGAATGCATTTCCGAAATCTGCTTTGCTCGACGCTGACGACACGGGTCAAGGTCGTTCTTCCACATTCCAACGTAGCACACGCTCCGGATTCAAACTGTTCTCTACACAAACGGGTAACCGTTACACTGCGAAAGAAGAATTTAACAATAAAATAGGAGAGAAGATGGAGACTGGTCGAGTTGGTTCGAAATACTGGTGGAAATTGAGCAAATCCATCCTAGCAAATAATAACCCCAATTTTGATGGCATTCCCCTGTAAAAAGAAGTGATGAATCATTTGCATATGAAACTATCGAGACGAAGTATTGCAAACGTTGATGGTTCTAACGCCCAACTACCGCCTTTTTCTAAGTACACAGCTAATGTTCTAGACTCCTTTCATGTCAGCACGAATGACGTTTTTGATATTTTATCTAATTTAGATACAACCAAAGCCATTGGGCCAGACAAAATAAGCCCGAAGTGTCTTTTTGAAGTGAAAAGTGTACTCTCCCCAATTTTGTCCCGTTTTTTCAATCACTCTTTGCAGACTTCCAAATTCCCAACTGACTGCAAAATTGCTAATGTCACCCCACTGTTTAAAAAGGGCGATCATCATATATCAGCCAATTATCGACCAATATCGCTCTTGAGTTGTCTAAGCAAGGTTATGGAGAGAGTGGTGTTCAAGCACTTGTATAATTATATTAGACACGATATAACACCGTGTCAGTCGGGATTCTTACCTTCCCATTCTACCGTGACACAACTATTAGAACTGTACTTTGATATAACCAAAGCCTTCGATGATCAAAAAGAAATTATTCTTTTATTTTTTGACATATCGAAAGCGTTCGACAGAGTCTGACATCGTGGTTTGTTCCGTAAATTACGCCAATTTGGCATTACGGGCACCCTTTTGGCTTGGTTTGAAAGCTACTTACACGAACGTATCCAGCGGGTTGTAATAAATGGCAAGGAATCAACTGTACTTCGTTTGCATGCGGGTGTCCCGCAAGGATCTGTTCTAGGTCCTTCTAATGTTCTTGCTGTTCATTAACGATTTGCCTGGTAATATTCTAAATAATATCCGCCTATTTGCCGATGATACTTGTTTATATATAATCCCTGATAATCTCTACGCTCAAATCCCCTCTATTAACCATGATCTGGACCTTATCTTCACGTGGGCAAATGTCTGGAAATTATGTATAAAAGCTTTATAAGACCGAGCCTGGAGTACGCGGACATTGTTTGGGACAATTTGGACCAAATGTCCGCAACAAGATTAGAAAATATACAGAAAGACGCTCTAAGGACGATAACGGGAATAACGCGTAGCGTCGGCTCTGAAACCCTATATGCGGAAGCTGGATTTGAGAAGCTCTCTAGGAGACGTCAAGTTCACAGACTTAATATGTTTTATCAGATTGTTAACGGGACGGCGCCTAGCACATTGCAGGAGCATCTTCCAATCATAAGTCACGTTCGCAATCCTTACAATATTCGCAACGCGAATCATATTACTCCATTTAGGTGCCGTACTGAACTATTTCGAGGTTCCTTTTTCCCTGCAACAGTCCGCGAATGGAATACACTTCCTGTAATTGTATCTAATTCCAACAATCTATCTGTCTTTAAACGAAAATTACAGAACATGACACAAATATTTATCCCGCCGCCGTGGTACTATATGTGTCATAGAAAAGAAAATATTTGTCTATGTCGCCTGAGAAACGAATGCAGTAACCTTAAACGACACTTATTTGATAACTTCTTATCAGATACCTCCAGGTGTAACTGTGGACACTCTAACGAGACCGTTGACCATTTTATTTTCCATTATCCCTCATTCAATGCCCAAAGAACACTTCTTCTCGCCGACCTTGTAGATATTTACATCACCCAGGCGATCCCGAAAGCATCGATTTTATAATTTGGGGATCCCAATAAAGATATTTACGCTAATATACAAATACAAAAGGCACTAGGTAAATTTGTAACTGAAACTAAACGTTTCTAAATCCTGCTATTGCATCCCCATTTTCGCAAATCAATCATTAAAGGAATAGACAACCTTTGATAAGCGTATATTGCAAATGAAAGAACAATTCCAGGAGTGTCCAAAACGATTTTTATTTCAATTTTGCAATTTTTTCCAACCGAATAAGAAGCCGTCAATGATAAATTCTGTGGCTTGTAAGGGCGCCGCCATTACGGCAAGTTTGGTGACGTCACTGGTCCGCAGAACACTGCAGTGAACTGGGAGGAAACACAGTTTGCCATGCACTGGAATAATCGCAGCCCAATAGGCCAGCAGGTGTGGCTATATATTCTTGTATTCTGTACCCTGTAAATACCGGCTGATATTTGTACAATAACAATGATCTTATCCTTGTTGAGAAATCGGGTTTGATCTGTCGTCTAGACTGTCTAAGTGTCAAAAAAAAAAACAGCATCGAGTTGTCTGATAAAATATGCTTTCGTTATAGGCCAATACTTTTCAGCTGATCAACATAATTCGGCAGTAACTCACTGAGATTGTTTAATGTAACCGAAATTGGGAATAATTCTGATTTGTGCGTTACCAATTCAAAGAGCCTCAACAAAGACCGGCACTCAGCCAGAAAACGAAACTAAATCTGCCTTAGCTGGAGGTTCATTTCTCCGGGAAAAGATTGTCCGGAGATTTTTCTCACCGTTGAACTGTTACCGAAAGAAACTGTTCAGCATGACACGGCCGTTAAACACCCACCCAAATATCTAGCGTGCGAGAAAATTTACCTGAGAAAGTTTATGGAATAAATCCTTGTCAGCTAATGTCAGCACTTGCACATGTGCTCGTCTGATCGTTTCCTAACAGGACATCTCACAACAGAGCCGACTAAACGAAATCCGCGACCCGGCCGGCTTCTACGGTACATACATCCTCGACCGATTTCTACGGTAGATCGTCTTCAATGGGCTCGAACACGCCTGACACTTCTTGTATCCCTCGACACTGCCCCCAAGCAGCGTAGATGAAAGCATGGTTTCGCCCAGCCAGTCATTGTCATCAGTCAGGTTAAAACTCCAGGAAATGCAAGGCGTCGGATACTTGGAAGAAGTTGAAAATCACTTGCTGCCATGTTTGCTCTCTGGCCCATTGACGTCATGAGCTAGTTGTCACGTGAACATCACTCGGCCGCTCATTGGTTAAACCATAAAGACGGCATAAAGATGGCGGCTCCCTTCATTCAACACATCTGGTTATTTTCCCAATGTTTGGGAGTATTTTTCTTCGTTAGAAAGAATCTCAAAAATAGGAAAAAAATATTTTTGGGCACAGTTTGGATTGTTCTTTCAGTCGCAGTTTACGTTTGCCAAATGTTGTCTATTCCTTTAAACGGCCATAATAACTGGCAATTTATTCGTGACCATCGATTACTCTTTTGTGATCACTCGATATTACTTTTTTTGACACCCCGGGCTCTCTGACTCTTTTGATATTTGAGTTTATATTTCTTTTGAACTGTATTTTGTTCATTCATTTATCTTATCTTATTTCCTTTGACTTCCGTATATGTATAAGTCTATATTATGGATTTGTCTCTATGTATTTCCTGTACATTTACTGGGAGACGCACTAATAAGTTCGGCTTATTGCGCTCCTGTCGTCAAATAAACTATTTAAACCAAAATATAGATGAGGGCTGTCATGCTAAACAACCAATCAAGTGACAATGGCCTTGATCGTTACTAAATATATTGCAATACCTGTTTATTGGACTAACTCTACTTGATAGTGATATACACATGATAACCATAAGACACACAAAAAACAAAGCATTTCTAAACTTTGATATATATATATACTTTAGTTGCGGTATAGTATCTTTTTTTGTGCGCATGATACATGTGATATCTGATACAGCTACGTGTAATAATAGTTGAAATCAGATTTGTTTATAACAATTATTGATAATTATTATGATTCTATAAATCATTACATGAAGTGTTTGTCATGCCTAGACTGAATCAAAACATCACATGTAACTTTGTAGTATCTAAGTTTCCAACTTCTAATAATATGTTCTTTTCATTTGGTGTGTTTCTATGATTCACATTGGCTGAGTGGCTGTTTGAAAGCCCATCACCCAATCGGAGATCAGCATGACAAAACTGTTCAACTTCACACTTGCCAGAGCTACATGACGTTTGTAAACATCACATCAGCCACAAGCGTTAAACTACTATGATATTATGTAATATCTATAAAAGTTTAACAATAATATAGCCATTCACCTTCAGCTAATCATGCATATATACACGGCTATAGTATCTTGTTATGAGCACTGCTGAACTGGGCTTCAATGATGATAGCATGACACCACGTCATTCCCAAATATATATTTTCTTGATGAATTAGTGCTGAAATACTATTTTTGCAGAAGTGTTGAGGAAATCAGAAAGCAAAATTGCAGATTGCGAAGAAAGGATTCAATCCTGGCTAAATCCCTCAATACAGACTGTGATGGAGGTAGGAAGGAGGCGGCAGAGAAGAAAAAAGGTTTGTGATTTTCTCTGTATGTTGAAAATTCAGCCTTTCGTACTTACTAGTCTCATGACTCTTACACATACGCTACCCGTACACCTTATAAATGTTTATTGCTTACACTCTCAGAAATATTCAGGGAATAAACCTGAAATCCAGGGATAATTTCCTGAAACCCAGGTATATCAACCATGAATTAAAGCTAAATTACCTGAACGTGGATGATATACCTGAATTATCCCTCGCTTTCAGGTAGAAACCCTGAAATTGAGTTGTGGATGTGCAACCTGATCTATTCAGGATCATTCCCTGAATATTTCTGAGTAATTTCTGATAATAAAATTAACCTCGTCTCGAGAGAAATTTGCTCACCCTGTGATATAGCAGAGAATCGGGTATCCAGTGTGACTTTTTCTGCCAATGTAGAATACGATCACTATTTTGATTTTAGCTAATAACTCGATGAAATTTTGCACATATGTAATTCGGGCTAAAATCTAAGTAAACTCCGATATAATATCACGGAATATAATATCTGAATTCAGCCCTATATAAATCCCATGCGAATCTGAAACTATATTTGTTAGCCAATCAGGTGGCTAGCTTGTTGAAATCACGCCCACAGTAATTACACACGGTAGCACATGGACTAATATATAAACATCATCGAGAAACAGTATCCAAATATGGCATCATTTCCAGACAGTGTACGTGAAGATCAAAGAGTTTACTCCCGCCGAAGTCTGGCTTTGTTAGGGGGAGGCCGCGCGAAGACGTTAATCTCGTGAAGTAAACGTCAATCATTGTCAGAGAGAAAAGTCAGAAATGGTCGTGATTGACCTATTATAGGATCTCGCTGAATATCGGCGAACATTTCGCACGAAGTTTTCATAGCGTTACGTCTAGTTGGTAATCCCCTGATTTACCATCTTGGTTTACCTAGACTGATTCAGGCTAATAATGTTATACTGTTGTATTTAACTGAAACTTGCAACAGCAAACATGTTACAATAGGTCAGTGATGCTGCACCGTATTGAAGCCCCTTAACACTTCTCCTTCATGTAAATATTGATCCATGTATTTGTTTTCTATTTGTTTCTAGCTGCTGAAAGCCGGAACAGACCAAACAATGCTTAGGACGGGATCGCGCCTAGTAGCATTTGCTATATCCTGTGCTAAATGTGACGATTTTAATCAACGTCACAAAACATTGTTGCAGAAACTTATAAAACAGGGCTACACCACCAAGCGCCTCCACTCAAAGTTTCTCAAATTTGGCGACGCAGATCGCATGCTGATAGCAACTTTTGTCAAATTCCGCTTAACCCGAGGATAGGGGCCGTATGAACCCATCTACTTCAAGATCCTTATGGTACTCATATGAACAGTCACAATCAAAGCGTGACTGAGATACATCATTCTTTAGATGACGACTTTACAACGAATATTATGGATTAAGAATACTGATCAGCGATACGGATTTGATATTTTTGGAACATCATGATGTCTTACCGGCATCATTGAAAACTGTTGACCGCTTCTCTCTTGAACAAGCCTATGTTTATGTATACTATGATTGTCTTTTTGAATTTGGTGCTAATACTGTTATATGGAATATGGAATAGGTCTTTGGATTATGGACGCGGAAATTCTCTAATGGACGACGGCTGAATTATGAATGACGGACCAGACGCTTGTAACTGGAACTGAAACCATTGAATAGACAGAAAACTCGCGGTAATGAACATTATTATACCACCTTTCGGTTGATGAAGTCCTAAAATGTGATCTCAATTTCCTTTCATCAATACATACATTGTCCGCAGCAGAATTCTATCTTTTTTTTATCAATAGGTCAAATATTGGGTCATTTAGGCCAAACAATCTTCAAAAATGGAAATATCTTCCATGTTACGCTTTCCAAAGAAGACTCTTATTTTATTTTTTTTAGGTCGAACGGTCAAGTCATTTGAACCCGAATCACTGCAATAATGGATTTTATCATGTTCCAAGTTATGAATAATTGTGAGTTCAAAAGCCAAGTTTACTTATGATGAAAATATGAATAGGGAAGTATTATTTTGTTTTTGCTATAATAACATATGAATGCGGATTGTGATTTTAATTTTTATACCTGTGCTCGAATCTTGTTAACTTGTAAAAATAAAGTTGTTCGAATCGAAAATATTGTGTTTGCAAATATTTGCAATAATTCGAAGTTTTTCAACAGATGATGTTGACCCAACGTCACTTTAAACGTCACTTTAGCGATATAGCGAGATTGAAATTTCATGCCCATTACTGTTGTAAACTAAAGAAATAATGTTTTCATATATGCAAAATCGTTATTTTACGCATGGATTGTGTGGGAAAGTTTTTATGGCGTGGGCTTCAACCTTGGCCTAAAATATAACTCTTCCCACACTAACAGTGCATGAAATAACGATTTAGCACCCCTATAAAACATTATTTCTTAAATTTACAACAGCATTGGGCATGGAATTTCGATCTCTCGATATCGCTAAAGTGACGTTTAAAGTGACGTTGGGTCAACGCCATTTGCCACCTAGTGCCCAACGTCTTTTTATTGACGTCGTTCCAACGTTGGACCATCATCGGATTGCCAACATTGGACCAACGTTGAGCCACTGGACAAAATTACGTTGGGTCAACGTCTCCAGGCAACGTTGGTCCAACGTTGGATCATCATCGGATTGCCTACATTGGGCCAACGTTGGGCCACCGGACAAAATTACGTTGGGTTAACGTCACCAGCCACGTTGCGCCAACGGTGACGCTGACGTTTACCCAACGTTGGTCTGACGTCTACTTGCTAGCTGAGACGTCGTCAATGTTTCCCACCTCTTGCATATCGATCAAACGCAAAATGACCTCAAATTTCCAAAGTTGTCTTGGTACCCACCTTACATTGAAACATATTTCAAAAAAAGTAATTAGCAAAGAGTACAATATTTATTAAACGAAAAGTAATTTTGACTCATTTTTGACCTCAAGTTACCCAAATGTGTCCTCAAAATCACGAAAGTCAAACCACAAGAATAAAAAATATCGTGCTATGGATACCTAAGGTATGTTTTGCACTGCATAAATTAATGTCGAGTTGATACCCTTGATAACCAGAAGCACAATAAATATTAAGGAAGGAGCGATTTTAATACAATTTTGACCTTATTTGACCTCAAAGCTGACCCAAAATGACCATAGAGTCCTAAAATTTGGGTGGTATACCCTTCTACCTTGAGGCCCACCGCACAAATAACTATTTCAGCATAGTTACCCATTTGTAACAAATGATGCAATTAAAAGTTACATTTGATGTCATTAATCGGTCGTCTACCGGCAAGACATACCATAATCGTCAAATCATTTTTCAGAATGAGTTTCCACGTACGTTTTTGACAATTCAGAATAGAGTCACCTTAAAACGCTGAACGAGACGCCAATTTGTGTAAAATTAATTATCTGGAAACAGGCGATTTTTGTAATATGAAGAGAACGTGTGAACAAACTTTTTCAAAATGGATTGAGCAAGTGTTCAAAATAGGGTTCTTATCTATAAGAGTAACAGTCCCAGTCAAAAATATCCAACATTCAGCTATATAGAAACAATGGTGTTACTACGGTGTTGCTGCCTCTCTTGGAAATATACGTGCGTCAGATTAAAATCGTTCGAACGCTTGGTGCCTTATGGGCGTGGTGCCTGATCTAGGTTGGCATCTTTTCGCTCTAGCTCTTTCGATATGCTATTGGTGAATACCTGAGATAACTGCATGTTAATTTGTCCATATTGTTTTACCAAGGGTTGCTGTGTGCATGATTTAGACCCTTTCGAAACCAGAATCGCTCAGCACTTAATCCAAAGGTGGAATATCAAAATACCATAGAGCAACTCGTGCTGCTAATTGATCAAACTGTAGGAATATCACAATAGATTGTCGAAGTATACCACTTTGTGGCTGTAACCACATCGTAGCAAGTTAGATTTCCCTGTGCTCACGGTTGATATTATAAAATATTTTGCTGATATCTCCAAACCAGAGAGAGAGAGAGAGAGAGAGAGAGAGATAATGAGAGAGTGAGTAGTAGGGTTTAACGTCGTTTTCAACCTTGTGCCTACATGTGCCAGAACACGAGAGTGTGCACAGTTCCCATTACTGATCAGCCCAGCCGGTACAGCATCCGGTCACCCATCCAAGTGTTGACTGAGCTTAACGTTGCTTAACTTCGGTGATCTGACGGGAACTGATTTCAATCGAAAACAACTCTTTGAACAACGCAGTATAGTCAAAAACGTATATCCATTTTCCTGTGATACCGTCTAGATGTCCTAAGATTATATAACAATAAATAAGTAATAATCGAGGGGAATTTATACGTTATTTTTGCGGCCATAACCCAATTCGATGCCATAGAACGTCGACCGGCTTGACACAAAATAGTTTCACCAACAGGCAGTTTGAAGTTGAAAGATGCCTTCTAAATGCTATTATTCATGATATTTCATTCGCATTTTGTCATTCCGCAAATTCTCATTTCGCATTTTCTAATTTAGCAAATTCTCTTTCTCGTTTTCTCATTTCGTCCCGCAAAATACAGTCTACCGGTTATCCATACAAAAAATTCCAGTTGAAAGTTGAAACATGGATATACAAATTGATTTAAAACCAGAAAATTGAACTGCATGACTAATTGAACCACGCAGTACTCAAAGCCGTAGGCTATCCATTTTACTGTGATTTCGTCCTAAAATTATATAGGCCTGCAATAAATCTATACTGCTATATATTTATATGTAAAATAACCTATAACCTTCTTGTATTTCTACATTATTATATTCCGACTGCATTTTGAACTTTATGGTCTTTTCAACGAATATTGCACATATAAGTTTACTCAATTCAGAGTAGGCTATACTGGTATGTGTCCATTTTTGCGATTTATAATAAATCATAATTTCCCGAATGCGTGTATCATCTGCCGGACAGGCCGTGTGTTAGGAATTAACAGTTCATGAAGACAACCGCTGAGAATAATTACTGATCGCTTGTATTTGTAATGTCAAACATGATGAGATGGTTATCACTATGGGCCTAAACATTGTGTCGAATGCTCTACGAGTTGGCAAACTGTGAAAAGTTTGTATCACTTGTGAAGGGTCCAATTATCGCCACCAGGCCTTCATTTATCGCATATGGTTCAGGGGCGAGAGAGTAAACGGTCGTGACTGAGGCTTATTTGGGGAATTCACCATCGCAAGTATTTATAAATAAGACTTAGTATCTGTAAATGCAAAATATACAAAAGATATTCTATTTGGTTAGGTTATTAAATTACAATTCAGTGGTATACATTCTGGCATCATCGTGAACAGCGCCATATTCTTCGGAGCCCTTGTTCAGTGGATTGATTGTTAATTGAAATAAAACCCTTAATGGGCCCTATAGAGAATACTTGGCCTCAGTGACACAGGACTAAGTGATTAGAGACTACATCATGCATGGAAACGTAACGTGAAAAAATCAGGTGTAAATGACCCTTAATTTTGTAACCATATATGGTAACTGATACAGAACTGGTCTTCAGACGATCTGGATGTATGGCAGCAGACTGCAGGCACCATTTCCAAGCCAGACATCACTTTAAGAAGATACGTTTTGGGGACGTTCCCATTTAAGGTAAGTTGTTGTTCGACCAGAAAAGGTTCTTTCGATTCCTCGGCAATTCTTTTTTCTTCGTTCTCAATTCGATTTTCGTTTTCCCGTAGCTTACCATTATATAGGGGGCCTATCCCTATTTTGTTGTCCCAACCTTCATTACCCCGTCTGCATAATCAAACGTAATAGGGGCTTTTGCCGACCGACTTAATTCATCTTTTTCTGAATCGCAACTTGTGCTTATTTCAAGTATATTTCATGGTAGAAATTGAAATCTGAGATTCTACCAGGGGAAACTGAAGTTCTACCGCTACATGCATTTCACGGAATCTGTAACCAAAATGTCATTCCGCCACATTATTCAGAATCCCGGTTATGTCATTCATGAACAATTTGTCCATGTTGCTGGTAAATCAGTCTCACCCTTTCACCTTCAATCGATCATACATGAGAATAGATTTCATGTGTTTGGGTCTGTCCTCAGAAGATAGGAATAGGCCTAATACTAAATTTATAAAATTGAAAAAATCGCCACCCCTTAAAAGTATGGACCAAAATATAATTTCGTCACGCAGTTTTAATTAACCACATTTCTCAATTTGACTCTTTACTTGGCGGTAACGTAGTGGAGATGTTCAGGATACAAATAAAACATCACCTAAATTGAGAAACATTCAAGTTTTTTTTATGGAATATCCATGCAACCAACACATCTCCAAATGGTGATTAATTCACTTAAATTCTGTCATGCGGTATTCGAATGTCATGTGATCAAATATTAAACAATTTTATTTCACTTCTTTCTCTCTTGTCCTACAATTTTTAGTAACAGGGTTAGGAAAATGATATTTCAAAAATAGATGTTACCATGGACGAGTAATAACGGGTTCCGAAGAACTAAGGTCATGGGTACCTTGTTATTCTGTCACGCTGCATGGAATTAATGGCTAGAATCCAGTTTTTCCTGGTTGAATTTAAGATTTTGTAGGTTAAATGGGAGATTCTGGTCTCCCGGGGTAGAAATTCTAGTTTCTCCAGGCCAATACAGCTGAACTGTTAAGTATAACGAATTGAAACAAAACCATTTTAATATGTACGTTTATTCGTGAAGAAACAACAGTAATAACAGTTTGCATTACCGGCATATTTGACTACCATAAGTATATGAAGAATATAATCTACCAACTGCAGGAATTTGAAATAGCATAACTGTAGCGAATAAATTTAAAATACTGTCTTCAGAAATTATTTGTTTGCATATAAAATTGTATGTTCAAAACTTAATTTGAATTACTATCATTTTATTTTATCAAACTACCGGTATACCTGTTTGGACAAGTTAAAATGAAGGTTACAGGATTGTCAACCCGCGCTGAAAGAAGTTTCAACCTTCTTTCTCTTTTCTTCTCTTCCTCCTCATTCTCCTCTTTTCTCCTCCTCACTCCTCTTTACATCTCCTCTGCCGTGGTTTGAAAATAGTGGCTGCTTCCCACATTAATCCTCGGACAATGCTGTCTTGCCCTGGTGCTGGGGACACTGATGCGCAGCACGTCGGCCAACGTGAACTTCGGGTTGTTCTCATGATATCTCCCATATGTTTATAACATGGAGCGGGTTTTTCAACTATTGATAACTGATGTAAATATGATAATATGGATAAAATATTCCCACCATTTCATGAAAGCATCAACAATCTTACATTTCTGATAAGCCTAGCAACCTCAGGCGAAAATATACCAGCTATCATTGGTTAAAAATATAGTCTGGTTTAAAGACATACATCAGTTTTCAGGGATTGACTTGAACTGTAATGGGAATTGCCCATTGCATCCTCCTCATTTCTCACTCGCCTTTTATACCTTGCAAACGGCGGGTCGCCCCTGGAAGATTAAAGCACAAACAATGATGTCACTAGCTTAATCATGCAACAATTTCATTGTAAAAACTGATCCCGGTACGCGATTGTCAGTGCATTCGACTTAAAGGATATGTGACGACAATACGGGAATAACTCCCTTCTTGTGCAATCAAGCTGAATTTTTTTTTCCATCCAAAAGCTGCCAAATAATATTTTTCTAAAAGTTTATATACTGAAATATCAGCTTCGAAAAAATTGCGATGCTCCGTTGTATAAAAATGGAGATAGGGTTAAAATGTGCTCCTCGGCCTGATTTGGTATTTTTGAGCCATTTACAGTGAGGATTTTCTCTTATAGCGAAAATATGACACCTCAAACCAAATTAATTTTGTCACACAATATATTAGGAAGTTTTTTTATTGGAAAGAACCACGAATGATTTTGGTTTGAGGTGTCATATTTTTGCTACAGAAGAAAACTCTTCATGAAAATGCCCGAAAATACCAAAATAAGGCTGGGAGCACATTTTGATCAATCATATCTCCATTTTTATGCAACTGAACATCTGAGTTTTGTCGAAGGTGATATTTCAGTATGTAAACTTAAATAAAAATCTTATGGCAGGCTTTGGAGTAGAAACAAAATCGGCTTCATTACCATCACACACAAAGGAGTTTTTCGTATGTAAACGTCGCATATCCTTTGGGATACCTTTTGTATAATTTGACCGTCGACGGTTACTACATAGGCGTTAGTGGTTTGGTTTTTTAATCCTCCGTACCGTCGGTGATTTCGGTGCGTCATAAATGGAGATTCATAGGAAATTCATGTGTTTACTCCCCGAGAGTAAATCAGACCTCTTCGTAGATTTCCGCTAGGGAATTACGAATATATTTTACTCTTGTGGGCGGCTCAATAAATCTAGACCCTGTCCATCTATCTATCTATGGCCAGTCAAAGTTTGTGAAAATTGTCAAGGTGTCCGTTTTCCCTGTATAGCCCCAAATGGGCTATGTACGGAAGGACAGGAGGCTCCGCATCACAAATTAACTCGCTTGGCTTTGCAAAGAGGTATCCAGAAATCGAGCGCTTTGGGAGTGGGGATGTGGCTTAAACGATATCTGCCTTTCCGTGGGTATACTTTTCTTCCAGATTAAATAAATTAACAAAAAGACACATAATACGTTTTCTTGAGGTTTCTTTTATCTGACACCAATAAATGCTCAAATTCCTTTAGCACAATAGCAAAACACTAATACATGTTAACCACCTCTTTCAAGTCACTCAATAAGCTAGAGTCATATCCCTAACCGTAATTAATTATTGACATATATAACTGACCTGTTGTATCCTTTTTCCTTCCTCGGGACTCTGCCCTTCTAACCTATACCTCGCCTGTCCATACTGCCATATGTGTCCCACCAAGTGTGCCTGGCAGAGAAAGTTTTCTCACAATATGCCTTGCCGAAAGTCCCCTGACGAGTTCCCTGATTTTCGCCCACTGTTTTCCTTTATAGTGGCCAAAACCCCTAAAGGCTTATACTATTATTCGGGATGTCGTCATTTTCACGCTCACCCATTGGCCCTTGATTTGCTCATCACTCTTTCTATATTCTCGATCTTCAGTCGCTATGGAACAAATCTATTAACAGCTTTTCTGTTGGGAACTGATGAATCATATTTTGTCTCTGAAATCACACGATACAGTGAGTCATACCTAGTATCCATTATCTCTGATGCGAGTTAATTAACACAGGTCGAATAAATTAGTCCAACCTATCACGGTGCCTTAAGCATCGCAATAAATCAGATATCATCAGGTTTGTATGATAATTATTAGATGCTACAAGAGCCCACAGAGAGTATCCCCTTTTTGGAATAAAGTTTTCCCATCTGTTTAACTGGGCAATTTCGCCATTATTATATGCTGCATTCCGACTCGTATACACATATACATCATACAAATAAACCCTCGAGGTCACCATCAAATCATAGGTTCTCTGTTCACTCAATTATTGAACCATAACCCTTAATTTGTTTTGGTTTTCTTGTTATACTTTCATACGAAAATGCATCCAACGCCGCAAGATTATCTCACATTCACGGGCTACCAGTTCCATCAGTTTAGAACATCGCAAATCGACTTATTACTCGCCACTCAGTTATTAGCATATTTTGTTTATAACTTTCACCAAAGTTTCCAATTTCATAACCAATTATCATATTATTTCATATTTGTTCTATCATATTGTTCTATGATATTCTATGATATGACATACCCCCTCAATAACGAATTTGAGACCCTTCAAATTGTAGAACTACGGGTGGAGGTCAGGTGATCAGAGGGTACATTAAACTGTTGGTGAAGAGATCTGTCTTTGGTATGTACCCAATCACCATACATTATAAGATAGCCCTCCGGATGTGGCGCAGCAGGTGGAGAGTGGTCCATCCTTGTACTTGAAGAACGATCTTAGCGTATGAAGATCGCCCGTGGTGGAGCCACTTACTCGTGTAGAAAGTGCTCATCCCGGAAGATCTCAGGTATGGAGATCGGCCAATCCCTCGTGGAGTCGATGCGTAGACTGGAACCGGATGGAAGGGGTATAAGCCGACGACAGTGTTTAAAAATCGTTGTGGAAAAAAACGTGACATGAGCACAACGAGTACATTTAAAAGAATAAGAAAATACCGGAACCAACAATATAGTTTGGTTTGGCCTGTTACGACATGTATACAGCGATAACGCTTAAGTAGGCCGTTTCGGTAATTACGTACATACAGGATCGATATTACAAGACATTATACAATATACGTGAAAACCAGAGAAAGGTCAGTGTAAACCCAATCTACCCCATGTATACTACTCTGCTTGTTGATAATACACCGCCCACTTAGTTGTGTACATGATGAAAGTGATAGAGACCCAATGCCCTGAAGGAAAGATAAAACGTGTTCAAGCGTGTGAGCATTGACACGCGTCAGGAACTCTCGTGTAACTGCATATTTTATCGGTATACCACTGCCTGGCTAAATTGTGAAACATATCAATTTGAGCCTCAGGACATGTTGGTGAAAACAAGGCTAAATTAGACCGAGCTATCCCATATTGTACATCGCTATGCCGCCAGACAGAAATAGCTGTCTGTACGACGAATGGAATACAGGGACCATACGCCAACATCAAGATATCATCACGAGATCGAAGCATGAATATGTGCTATGGATCAATTAGAAAGACACATACCAAAACAGTTACAGTCTAATCATGGTTAGAGTACGCTTAAATTTTTCATCAAAGACGACCGTGCTGTCGGGATGTAGTTCCCTGTAGGTGAGTGATATGAAACACGTTAGGAGTAAAAAGCTGAAGCCTTATACATTAGAAAGTCTAGGTAAATAGATCGAATGGTAATCAAATCATACATGTATATGAACTTGCGTATATGTAAACTAACAAATCGATATACAAATTGTGGGTTATCTAACAATTTCTCTGTTGGTGCCTTTCAGACCAAACATCGCTCCTGTTACCAAAAAGACAGTCGATCATTGAATTTTAGACACAACTTATGGGAACACATCTCCCAGAAAAGCAAGGTGCTTCGATAATAGGACGTACCAACGATTGCACATTTCATAAGACATGCGTGAAACACCGTGGTTTTGTTTTGTTTTTGTTTTTTTTTTCCATGGCGGCATGATTGCACAATAGATGGTTGTTCGAACATGCTGCCCTGCGGTGCGTCTGTTCCCCTTGTGTAATAGTCATTGCTAGAATATTACAATAGTCTCTGATATTTCCATTATCCAATGCACTTTTAATGATAAACTGATAGCCGGAATATGCCACCAATATATATATTCACTTCTCTAAAACAAATTGGCGAGTTTACATTCAGGGCTACACACAATTTAATTGATGACAAAGAAAATCTCAAATACGCAAGTATTGTTATTTTCCCCGTGTATTTTCTTTGAGAACTTGCTACCAATAAATAACCAATAACATAAAAAAAATGCATCATATCAGACAACATCATTTCATGATCATACTTTCAGAAATTTCGCTAATTTAAAATCTCATAGTTCGGCAAAAAACCTGATTCGTTTGTTTTTAGCAATAAATTCTACAAAATTAATTTTGCCAATAATGAAACTCTGGAAGGGATAGCTTGGTCAGTAGGCGCAAGTAGTCTATGTGAGAAAACCGAAATAAAATACTTTTGCCAGAATGCATGCAGTCACTTTTTGGATAAAAGGTAAATTTCAGAAAATATTTTGCATATTACAGAATTCGATCTATGTCAGGATTTGAAGCGGCCTTATACGTATGTTTTCGTCAAAAAGATTCAGTTTACTGCCAGAATGATGAAACATTCGTTAAAAATGCATGTATGGTAAGGTATGGGTTGACCCCTAAACTGATCAATATAATAAGTTCCAATCTGAAGATGGTTGAAGAAGACTGATGGATTTACTATTTACCATATGTCTAAAGTACAATGTAAACACTCAAATTTTATACCCGATCGCTGGGTGACAGCGACTGGCTTGAATCTTTGTCACAAACGTAAAGAATTACATTTATTTTCCCGACGTTTGTGCCATCAGACATCGCCAATTCTTATTGAGGGTCCAAAGGAGTAAAAGCGCAATATTTATAAAATACCCTTTGCACCGAAAATCGATTGTACCGAAACAGACAAAACACAACAAACCTCGGATATACCAGTACCAAATGACCAAATAGGATAAATATTTATTCACGTACAAATATATAGATGAATGAATTATTTTCGGGTTCATGATTTTGAATAATTTAGTTGTTGTTGTGATTTTAGAGAATTTTCATTCCTTTTGAGATAAATTTTTGAATACGAAGGAGAGGGGACAAAGATCTGGTTTCATTCGTATCGACATCTCACGTAATATAAAATTAAGCATGAATACACCAGAACAATATTTTAGTCTACAACACTTAAGGATTATTGAACAGTGGGAATGACATATAAATTCCTTGGACATTATAGCTGAAACTTTCAAACAACGATGGAGTTCAAACAGGTAAGTTATTATTAATTTTTTTTTTGTTTTTTTTTTTCGACAACTACGTATCTGTATTGTCTTCTATAACTGGGAATAAAATATCATAATCATATGATCGTCTTATTGTTAAATTTATAACATCAAATACCAATCACTATATAGCAATATACCATATTATTGTTACATGAGATAGACATGTGATTTACCCAGAAAGGCAAAACAATCAAAAAGAAATTTATTTCGCTGATTAGAAGCGAAGAAAAGTCTAGTGACGTAATAAAATTATGTACGTCTCCTTTCGAGGGACACTGGACCGAACTCGGGACATTCTTTCCATAAAGGAGAGAATGCATCAAGTTTAAGGCCTGGTAAAATATTGTACAACACCGTCACTGAAATTCCAAACATTTATAAATTGGTAATCCATACGTATGAAGAAGATAATCATTAAATTTTCAATGTCTGTCAAATAAAGACATCTTAGTTCCAGTAATGGACACTTTCAAAAGCTATAAGGTACTTCATACATGTAATGCAAAACATTATTATCAAGTGACGTGACTTTAGAAGGAGACGAAAATGACTGTCTCGGCATACAGAGATGTATGGGCAACTTGCCAATTTGTTAAAACAGTATACAGCGTTTCATGCTATGAGACGATAAAAATAGGAAATTTGAGTCCATAGGAGTCGAAAGGTTATAATTTTGAAATACAGAACTATAAATGTCAATTTTTAAAACTCATTAGTTGATATATAGGATCGTGTTCAGTGAAGTGAGAAATAACTATTCCGGGCCCTGGATCAGCCTTTCGCTCTTCACCGACTTTCGATACACACATCCTCCTGTGTTGAAGAGGTCTCAAACTTTTGGAATCATTCAAATTACTTTTGCACTGCGAAAGAGAAAACTACTTCAAAAATATTTTTTTCCGATTATGGTTTGCAAACCAAGCACAAACTCCAATCACCGACGGTAAAAACAGTTCTGTCGCATATGGAGCGAGACAGATGTAGAAATCAATATTCGAAGTGTTTCCTGAAAGAGAAAAACATGTGTAGGGAAATCCACTTCATCATTCACACCATTTTATAGAGAGATACAATAACCTAGTTGTTCGTTTATCAGACCATCAAACCAACTGGCGAGTGGCATATGCATATGGAATAACATTGAGGACCTGCAGTGAACTCAACGCCAACCCACAGACTGACTCGTACCAGTAGTTAATTTGTGGAATGTAAATGCTTGTGAATTTGAAATGCGCAGGACAACACCAACCACACAGGTATCCTCGTCTCAATCTGAAAAAAAACACAACAATACGTTATACTCACATTTCCGTATAATTTGAGTCTCTCTGTTGTATCGATAACCATATATATAAGGTCCCAATTGACTCAGAAATATCAGTGGCATGTATTCTCAATTATATTCCGAACTGCAGAAGTCCTGCATCAGTTCTCAATGGGTCGCTAACTCAATGAACCCCACAAAAATCCAATATTTTTCATAGCCTACGAACGGTTCACACTATCCGAAACCATATATCGATTAATGAGACATTTCATACCTCATAACTACTGAGCGTACGGCCGATAAAACCTCAAATCTAGTTATATAATGCAATATCTCAATATTCGCGTAGCACACGTCGTGTGGAAAACTCCAATAACGACCTAAACAAAACCTGTCGACCATACGCTGTTTTGTTTTATGTGAACTGACTAACCATAGTCAAGTACACATAGATCCTTAACCTTGGGCAAAATGAATATTCCAATAGAAAAAACTTCAAATCCGATGCATCAAAATTTGGAACTCAATCTATCGGCATTTCAACTATTAGCCCTAGCTCATTGAAACAAACAGTTAAACTGGACCTTCAACGTTTTCAGGGAGTCTCGTCTCTTATCTGCAAGACACAAGCAGAATTAGGCTATACTTACGCTAGCCTTTCCCGGTCTTCTTTTTCTACAAATCTGAATTATCATTATGGGGCACATTTCATTATCACCCAACACATAATCATCATATATCTTCATAATTTCAACATTATCTCATCATCATTTTCCTTTGGTCTCTAAACCTCCATCAATCTCACCACGATTATTAAACGTATAATTCAGTATTATTCAAGACAATGTCAAAATTACTGAATTCTCAATAGCATCATCCTTTTAAGCGAAACGTGAAATGACTGTTGTGGGCACAACGCCGTCGCAAAGTACAGAACAGAGCCACGTATCTTGGCTTGAAATGTCGTCACACTGCAACCTCAACGCTACCCCCAAAAATTTCAATTCGTAAATGTTATCATCAAACATCAGATATCTCATAAACATCGAAATTCACTGCCGTAATCGTCAAATACTCTCAAATATTTCCATTACTCAATTCATATTTCACAAACTCAACATCTCAATTATTATACTCCATTACATCAGCTTGGGGGAGCGACCCGCCAACGTACGGTCAAAGTTCGCCTAATTAACCCTAGTCATAGATTAATTAAGGAATGGACCTGTAAATCATGTGGTCATTTACCCGCAGATGTCTACGTCATAATACCACATAACTAAGTGCATACCTTCTAAACCACCTTCGAAAAACATCTTTTTCGCAGGTTGCGTTTAATAAGCACAATTCCACAAAATATATCATTTATTATCCCCATCAAACTTCGCCGTATATCCCGTAGTAACTATATTTTATCTCCGACACTCTTCAATGATTCCGTGGTTATTTAATCCCATATGACGTCTCGTAAAGAGCCCAACATCAAATGCTCTTACAGATCTCTATGCCCACGTCCGTCCTATCAATATTTAACAGTAAACAGATCAATACGTTGTGATTCATTGTCGTCAGACTTCGTAAATTAACTCTCCATTGCACGAATTCATTTCTCTAATTTATATTCAAAGTCTTCATTAAATATTTCATCACTCTTTATTCTTCTAATAACTCATTAATCCCATATTTTAAACATGTCGTGTTTCCATATTTATCACGAACAGGCACCCTGACATAGTGTAAATAGACCTTTATCCATGGCCAAAATCATCACTATACTTCAACTATCACTGGGAATTTCTAATCAATCACACAACGAATTATCTCCACTATTAATTCAATCTCAATTGGTTCAATGTTTTCTCTCCTAGTTTGTAAATTTTCTGAACGGAAAACACAAACCCGATAGTTAGTTTGTAGGTAAATTGCCACCTCACTAAAACATAACAACCGTCCTCATTAATATACACATTAATCTACGAGGATAGGAGCAGAAGTCATTCATCCCTGGTGAGTCATAGTTTTACTAAGTCTTTAAACATAACCTTTTGGAGCTTGTCTTAAAATACGAACATTCTTCTCTGTAATTATGGCTTTATCTCCGACGGATAATTCATCTTCAGGAATCCAAGTTCCAATTCGTTTATTTGTTTGATCTGTGTATATCACATAGTAATGGATCTTTCCATTTTCATCTTTCTTTCCTTTTAAGACATTCTCAATTGTTCTAACTTTATTTTGCAGTAATTCCTCATCAGTTGGCCTGGGGACCATGGGTGTAACGATTTCCTTTCCCACGATGTATCCTCGGTCCATAGTCATATCTTTGTTTTGAACTGGCTGCCTGACATTCTCAAAAACTCCCAGATCACCTATTTGATCGGGTTGAATAACATCTTGAGCCCGTTCGGACTCATTAACTTGGGGCGTAGGGGTCACTCCTACGTCTCCCTTTTGCTTCTCAATACAAACTACACTAGTTCCTGAATCTTCAGGGATAACGGGTAACGGTTCGACTAACTTAGTCCCCTTCATTACAAAGTTATCGTCTGGTATCTCATTTTCGTCAATAGCTAATGCGTCTTCATCCGCAACATGTACAAGGTTCAACAAAGGTTTTGTAGGGCCCACGTGGCGATCAATACATTTCTTCAATCGATTGCTATGGACAATACTCTTGACCAATTTATTTGATTGAATATTCCTAATTTTAAAGTTCAGTAATCCAACTTTAGTGACAACTCGAAAAGGACCTACCCATTTCGAATTTAACTTTTTCGAAAAGTGTTTAGGGGTATGTGGTAACCATAGATAAACAATATCTCCAACTTTAATATCTGTGTCTTTACATCTCATGTCATAGAAATACATATTTCCTTCACTAGATCTGTAATAAAAGGGTCGTGTCCGTACTCTAGCAGGCTTTCTTCTCCAGTTTAAAGGACGGGGTTCCCAACTTCTATTGGTTCGACCACCCCTGTTCGGATTTTGGTTTTGATTTGAATAATAACGATTACCAAGAGGGTTCCGGTTTTGTTCATTCCCATTTTGTCTATACCCCTGATAATACTCACTCGGTCTCTGATTATATTGATAACTCTGGTTATATTGATAACTCTGGTTCTGTCTCTGATTCCCTTGATGTGGCCTTGATTGACATTCTCGGGCCATATGTATCTGCAAGTCTTTTCTTAAAGCCGCGAGCTGCCTCTGAAGTTCATCTAATTGCACGCGCAAATTTCCCTCATATGCATTGTCGAACCCTGCTATCTGTGGTTGTTTTGTTGCTGCCATTTGAGTAGCAATTTCCGCTAACTTCGAACAATGTATAGTAGTTTCTAAATCAGCCGGATTCTGCATGATCACTTGGCAGCCTATTTCAGGTCTCAAACCGCGGATAATCTGCAATTTAGTGACGTCATCCGTCTTTCCTAATCGACAGGCCGGCTGCATCACTGAATCGATAAAAGCCCCAGTCGCCTGCGACGAACCTTGCTTTAAGGCATAGAAAGCGGTCTCTAAATTAAACATCTGTCTTATGTTTAAGTATTTATTTTCAAACGCCTGTCTCAATTGTGGCCAATCTTCGCGTTGGGCGTCGGGCAGATACATACACCAGACTTCCGCAGTATCTTTTGTGAAGAGCTGAAAATACTGTGCCTTTTGATCATCATGAATACGATTTAAATTCAAAAAGATTTCGAATTTTTGGAGCCAAATTCTAGCATCTTCGTGTGCACCTCCAGAAAATTTCTCCGGGCGGGTGGCATTTAACATATCCATCGTTATTTCTTCGTTATGCATAAGATCTGCATTTATTATAGCCTCATCAACAAGTTCATTTACCAAATCCTGATTATCAACTAATTGATCTACAAAAAGATCCTCACCGAATGGTCCAACCAATTCTGGCTCTTCATCGCTATCGAGAGGTTCCTGGTCTAACACAGGATATTCTAATGGTTCCCCCAAATTGTCTAATGGCTCTGCAAAATTTTCTAATGGCTCCCCGGGATCTTGTAAAAGCTCATCAAGATTCTGTAAGTGCTGCCCAATATTTTCTAAGGGCTCATCAAGATTTTCTAATTCTTCCGGTAGATTTTCTAATGCTATTGGCTCATCAAAGTTCCGTAAGTGTTCCTCTCCTTGAGCTTCATTATTTAACACAGGCTCTTCAAATTCTTCCCCCTGAATTACATTATTTATCGCATTACTATTTAGCAATATCTGCGACGGGTCATTGTCTATGTCCTGATCAAATTCCGGCTGCGGATTTAATATCCCCTGCTCTGAAGAAACCCCCTCGTCACGGACAACTATATCCTGTACATCTATTCTCTTTAACACGGGACTATCTCGATCATCATCTTCAAACACCAGATATAGCAATTGATAGATGACCAGTTCCAAAACCCTGGACGGCCACGGAAAAAACCGCTGAACCAATCCATCAAGTAATAAAGAAATCATGACTTATGGATTAAAACAAATCTCTAAAATTTGGTACGGTCACGGCAAAAAATCGTAAAACCAATCCACCATCTGCCTAAAAGGGTTCTAGCACCATGTCAAGGTGTACGTTTTCCCTGTATAGCCCCAAATGGACTATGTATGGGAAGGACAGGAGGGCTCCGCATCACAAATTAACTCGCTTGGCTTTGCAAAGAGGTATCCAGAAATCGAGCGCTTTGGGAGTGGGGATGTGGCTTAAACGATATCTGCCTTTCCGTGGGTATACTTTTCTTCCAGATTAAATAAATTAACAAAAAGACACATAATACGTTTTCTTGAGGTTTCTTTTATCTGACACCAATAAATGCTCAAATTCCTTTAGCACAATAGCAAAACACTAATACATGTTAACCACCTCTTTCAAGTCACTCAATAAGCTAGAGTCATATCCCTAACCGTAATTAATTATTGACATATATAACTGACCTGTTGTATCCTTTTTCCTTCCTCGGGACTCTGCCCTTCTAACCTATACCTCGCCTGTCCATACTGCCATATGTGTCCCACCAAGTGTGCCTGGCAGAGAAAGTTTTCTCACAATATGCCTTGCCGAAAGTCCCCTGACGAGTTCCCTGATTTTCGCCCACTGTTTTCCTTTATAGTGGCCAAAACCCCTAAAGGCTTATACTATTATTCGGGATGTCGTCATTTTCACGCTCACCCATTGGCCCTTGATTTGCTCATCACTCTTTCTATATTCTCGATCTTCAGTCGCTATGGAACAAATCTATTAACAGCTTTTCTGTTGGGAACTGATGAATCATATTTTGTCTCTGAAATCACACGATACAGTGAGTCATACCTAGTATCCATTATCTCTGATGCGAGTTAATTAACACAGGTCGAATAAATTAGTCCAACCTATCCCGGTGCCTTAAGCATCGCAATAAATCAGATATCATCAGGTTTGTATGATAATTATTAGATGCTACAAGAGCCCACAGAGAGTATCCCCTTTTTGGAATAAAGTTTTCCCATCTGTTTAACTGGGCAATTTCGCCATTATTATATGCTGCATTCCGACTCGTATACACATATACATCATACAAATAAACCCTCGAGGTCACCATCAAATCATAGGTTCTCTGTTCACTCAATTATTGAACCATAACCCTTAATTTGTTTTGGTTTTCTTGTTATACTTTCATACGAAAATGCATCCAACGCCGCAAGATTATCTCACATTCACGGGCTACCAGTTCCATCAGTTTAGAACATCGCAAATCGACTTATTACTCGCCACTCAGTTATTAGCATATTTTGTTTATAACTTTCACCAAAGTTTCCAATTTCATAACCAATTATCATATTATTTCATATTTGTTCTATCATATTGTTCTATGATATTCTATGATATGACAAAATGCACAGACATTCTCAGTTGCAATTGATGCCTGTGATGTAATAGTTGAAATCCAAAACAACTGGATACTTGTGATAATAAGAAGGTGCTGTTTTAATATTAAGTGATAAAGTCGTGCACACGGCATGATATTGCGGAAAAAACAACAGCATTTTTAGCATGTCCATTTAACGGCTCAGTGTTTGTATTTTATTTTCATTCACATTAAAGAAGGCCGACCAGCGCCCAGAAATGGCTTGGCGTGCTAAGGTGTCGCCGGTGGCTCCGTCACCGGCCCGCCCACACTCGGTGATGTCGTCCACGGCCAGCCTGTCACCGTCACAGTTAGACGTGGCTATCATGGAGATGTTAAACATCCGACCAGGGGACAAAGGCTGGGAAAATATCTGCAAAGGTGAGAGAATATAGCCATATGTTCCTCAGGAGTGCTTTGCCGTACAGTATCTCATCCTCCCACTATCAGTGTGTAACCTGCTACACTCTCGGTGTAACGCCATCTGACTGCATTAGGCAGTGGTGCAGAGTTTATCTTAATTAATCGAAACAGGAAGCGTGTATCTGCATTCGAGAACGATGGTAAAAACACCCAGTATATCGTAAGAAGGACCAGCTTAGTTTAACTATTTAAAAAGATCACGTTACACCGTCAGGACTGACCAGCTCACGCCGAGACGCCCTGAACAGTAGTGTAAAATTGGGCGTCTGGAGACACATGTGAAATGTGAAAGGGTACAGGTGACGTCATTTGACCGCGTGAACTCTTAATATCTTGGGTTTTTGACCTCCAGAACTCTTGACCTCGTAAACTTTTTACCACAATCTTTTGACCACGTGAACGTTTAACATCGTTTGAAAAGAGAATCCGTATTTTTCATTATTGTCTCTCTCCGCCGAGCAGGGAATGAAAGGATGAATGAATGAATGTTTGAATTCTTTAGAACACCGGTCTCCATTGTACCTCTGTCAGTCAGATAACCACTCAAACATGTAACCCTGTAAACTTTTAACCTCACAAACTTATAACATCAGGAGATCAATATACACGCGGAGGGTTTTTTGTGCTTTATTCCCAATTATCCAGTGTCAATCGGTCTGATTCAGGCCTATTCATCCTCTAAGAATTCCGCGTTGATCTTTTTTGTATGAGGTGTACATAGCCACTGTCATGAGCGCGGCCATCTTTAAACAAGTCTGCACAGAATGCTACCTCAAAAGGAAGTGAATGAAATATCAACAGGACGTTGAAAATAGAGACTTGGGTTATGTGACATTTTCCAATATCAATTACGAACTTATCATATGTTTATCAACTAGCAGACCGATCTCCACTTATTAACCAATCACGAGCCAGGTCATGCTTATATGCCTACCTGCTACAAATATTTCAGAGTGATGGTGTATTAGCCCTATTAAGTCATCTGCTGGAAAATGATGAACTAGGTGAACCCCAGAACGCGGGAATATTTATACAATGCAAGTTTGTATTCAGAACAAACACTCGTGAGGGCCGACGCCGACCAAGCGCTAACAAAGCCCACAAACCTAACAACCATTAATTTTGACAATGACGACAGTTAAGCACAAATATCTTGTTGAAAAAAAAGAAAATGGTGCGCTACTGATAGAATTTACCTGTAAACGAATTGACAGGATAGAATTTCATCCTAAACTCCATCACCTTAAGTGTCGACATCTGGATACTCTCTGTGCCCAGGTTGTGTGTGTGTGATTATATGACAAGACTGAAATCATAAACAGAATTTAACAAATGATAACCTACGTTAGCCTCAAATTTTGCGAGGGAGCACTTGCATGTGGCATATAATCCAGCTGACAAAAAGCATCGTTCTTCATAGAGCTACTACACAAAGCTACTGCGGTTGGTACCGTTCGATCAGCGTAGCTAAGATAGGAAACGTGTGAGGGGACGATGAGAAAAATGACTGATTCCGTACATTAACAACAAGGGAGATAACATAATCCAGGCTTTGTAAAATGATTTTGCGCAACCCTTTTTGCCTATGATTTAGCATAGTAATCCCAGTGTGAATCTCTAATTTATCCCGGCCTGTGATCAGCATATAGATTACAGGGAGACGTATCTTCCTTTTGTTAGAGTAATTTGAAATGAAGATTCCATGAGGATCCTCTTAGATTTTCTTGTCTGCGAAAACGGAATTGTTGACTTTCGTTGGGCACTTGCTTGGACACAATGCCAGTTTAAACCCACAGTGAAGTGGAACAAATTCAGGTATTTCATGCTCAACTTATCCCATTGATCGCCAATGAATTGAAGGCACAGTTGGTAAGACTGTAACAGTCTAAGAAAGAAACTGATCTTGGGCTGACAATGAAGGGAAATAATCTATTTAATGCCAGGTATGCTATGTGTTATCAGGTTTCGGCAATCCCGCTCTTTGCGCAATAAATCAGTTCTCATAATGCATTCAGCATAATCGTCTTCAGACGCAGACCGATATAAATATCCACATTGAATGGTAGTAAAAAATAAATTGTCATCTATCTAATTTGCATAATAATAGGACAAACATCTGTCATGTTTCAACAACATTGACTGGTTCTTCAAATGGCAAATTAGTTTTAGGACATGGAACAATAGATAAATTAATGCGCCTGAAGTTTTGAAGCGTTGGCTAATTAGAAATCAAAAGTTATTAAGCAAAAACGACCCATTTTACCCCCATTTGAGAGAGTGCGATCGCCCTAACCTGATTAGAGATCGAATAGTTTTTTTTAAATACTGGGATGAGGCCGAGTAGCCCCGTCGTCGTGAATTTCTCCTCGTTAAATGAAAGACCAATCTCTAACCCCGACAATGGCTATCTGTCAGTAATGAACCGTCCTTCGGATGGAAGGGTTCGCGGAAAATCGCATTAATGTGATAAAATAAGGATTATAATCTGGTGTCATGAAACTGAAGACGGAAGGTTCGTTTTCTCCTCAAACCATTGGCACCTACGTCCATGCACCCAATAACGAGATAAAAATGACCACGAAACTAACTCAAGCCATTGCTTGCAAATCCAAGCATCAAGTCAACATCGGCAGGATCGCCGTGATCGGAACTGACCGAACTCATAATCTTGTTATAATAAGGTTATCACATTGCAATTTTGATGTATTCACCATGCAAAGGAGATCAACAGCTTTCAATCGTGTTTCATTCTGATACCAAACCCTCTAGATTTTTATGAAAACAGTCTGTATCTAGGGGTGATCTGTTTCAAAGATAATATTTATGTTTTCAAACAATCGTTCGTTCCAATTGCAGGAAATCCTATCACAGCTAAGGGAAAACGGCAGCAAATTTGCCGGATATTTTCTGTGGTGTCCGTGCCACTACTTATATTGATTGCCATGACGGCAAACACGTTTGGTACAACTCTAGAAGGATATATGCAAGCGTCTAAAATCCGAGACGTACTGACGTTCAGTACTCAGCTCGGCACACTCATTCATAATCTGCAGAGAGAGCGGGACCAGAGCGCCCTGTACCTAAGCATGATTGGTCCCGAGACCAAGAAGAGTCTACTACGAGCGTATGCAAAAACTGATATAATAATAGAAGAGTTAGATCAGTGGCCGGTATCCATTTCAAATCCAATCAGTCACTTTCAGAAGAAGGAAAAATTTCAGGTATATCTCAACCAGCATCGATATAGGCTGGACACTCTGAACAGCACTGTAACTGACGAGATAAGTTTCTACACCGAGGACATCGTCATCCTCGTCCGTTGGCTTTATGATTCTATAACTGAAGCCAGATCGGGAACAGTTTGGCGGAGTTTGGTCGCATTCCTGGAAATCACCGACGCTAAAGAATCGTTGGGACTCGAGCGAGCTTTTGGTGCCATCTTTTACGCCAGGGGAGGTAATCCCTCCTTGGACGACTACCTCTGGTTCGCCGAGAGCCAAGATGTAGCGAATGCATCTTTCTTGTCAGCGAGACGGTTCTCTGTTGTCGCAGCCGAAATCTATGACAAACTTGTAGAAAACAAGCCGGTCCTTCTTCTAGAACTCGCAGCAATGAGACGAGAGCTACGTCTCGAGGACGGGTCTAATCGCACCGGCTCAATAATAATGGCGGAGCACTGGTTTGATACAATGTCCCTCTACCAAGATGTCTTGCTCGACACACAGAAGGCTTTAATCGCTAGAATAATATTGCGCTTGGAAGAGCGTGACCGAGAGGACTTGATTCGGGTGATCATCATAGCAGTGGTGTTTGCAGGGGCGCTTTTGATGTGTCCTGTCATCTTCCATGGGGTCTACTCTCTCACTGCCGAAATGCAGAGTTATTCCATATCCCTGGCTGACCGGTAAGTAAATAAATGTATATACGTTCTTATTATGATTGTTTTTGTGACTCATCAACCCTACCAGGCTACCAAACTTTCTACCCTATCGCAGGAACGAGATGCTAGGTGAGAGCTAAAACTCCATGCTTTGTATTTTATCATAGTGGGGTCATTCTCAGCCTGTTTGCATGTTTGCATAACCCCCGAGCAGAGGATCATGGGTAAAATTGCAACTATGTGGGGTACGGTACCAGAAATGTGGTGTTTTCATCATTTTTCTTAAAAATTCCTGCTTTTTGGCGAGGAAAAGTGGGCAAAAGTTATTTTATTTCACATCAGATTATATTTTACTGATGTATTATGCAATTTTTTGCGAATAAAAAAAAATCGAAAGATATGGACGAAAAATCGTCCAAAAATGCCTCTGTCAAAATGACGTCACTGTGGCGTTATCATGTGGCCATCTTGGATTGATAGAAGTTAGCACTTCTTCCTCCTCTCTCTGTGTTCCAGTACAAAAGCTATCAAGAGAGAGAAGAAGCGTACCGACACTCTATTGTATCAGATGTTACCCAAGACGGTTGCAAAACAACTGAAGAGGAACGAAGAAGTGAATGCAGAGTCATTCGGCGAGGCGACCATATTTTTCTCGGATATTGTGGGCTTTACCGCCCTGTCAGCGCAGTGTTCTCCAATCCAGGTGGTTACAATGCTCAACAGTTTGTACACACTGTTCGACGACCGTATCGAGCAGTACGACGTCTACAAAGTAGAAACCATTGGTGACGCATATATGGTTGCATCAGGTATGTCTATCACGTGATAAAATCAGTGGTTTACTTCCTATTGTTCACAAATTGCTACATGATTTTCGTCCTGCTAACTGCCGCTGTTCTCTAAGAGTAACCATACTTTGGCAGAAGTTATGATGAATATATATTTTTTTTTATGAATATTTTCGAGGCAATTGTTTCAGCCAAACTGCGAAGTTGAAAGTATCTCGTTTACAGTTCGATAATGGTAAAACGTGAAAATGGAGTTCGTGTGCTGTAACAAAGTCAGTATCTCCACGTATATCAAGAAAACCTCAAGCTCCTGCTCACATGTAACAGTAAAGAGATTCATAGCGAGTAAATCATCCAACAAATGGAAAATTTGATGAATGTCGTCTATGCGCAGACAGACAACACGTAATTGAAGGACGCTAATGTGATATCCTCAAGCTTTTCTTAATGCATAAACATATGCTAACCGTGGATGAAACACCGTTGAATTCTTGGAGTAATGAGCCTGCAAGATTTTGTTGTTGGAAAGTGTGATATTGTTGGCGGCTTATCACTAGTAGTACCATAGGTAAATAACACGCTGAATTGTGGAATTCTTCATGCATGGAGAAATATACTAGGTTTACTATATAGCACAACATAAATGTTTGGTACGGCGTGTAGCGCTCCTCAGATCACCGAAGTTAAGCAACGTTGAGCTCGGTCAATACTTGGATGGGTGGCCTTCACTGGCTGGGCTGATCAGTGTCCAGGATAATAGAAACTGTGGACACTCTCGTGTAGTGGCACCGTCGTGATATGACTGAAACAATGTTGAAAACGACGTTAAATCTTACTCACTCACTCATTTCTTCTAAATTCTCATTCTTATCGCAGGTTTGCCACAGAGGAATGGTAAACGTCACGCTGCGGAGATCTCCACCATGGCGCTGGACCTCCTGGAGAACATCGTTACCGTGGAGATTCCACATCTACCGGGGACGTCCTTTAAACTTCGCATCGGACTTCACACAGGTCTATATATTAAACGTTGTTTCTTGAGAACCGAAGGGTATTTGCCTTATCCAGTACGGACGAAACTCGCCGCTTGTATTTTTAGCTGTGTGCAGAAAAGCATCCTGGCTATTTCTGTCCATCATGAATCATCGTTCGATTACCTGAATTGTTATTTACTGTATTTGAATATCACTGTTCTCATAAGTTAGTATATGGTAACCTTATCACCCCAATACATGATCTTGAATTACAACTTCAATGTACACAATAAGGTGGCTTTCAGGTTCCGCATTCCGGAATTGAAATACCCAGTATCACAAGCCCTCAGAACAAGAGTTTTGGGGTGTGTGTGCGGTGGTATTAGGGTGAAGTGTCGAAATATGGGGTCTCTATGCATATCCCACCCCCCACTGCTGTATTTTTATATAAAGCATGGGGTTATGTACATAGACCCCATATTTCGACACTTCACCCTAATATCACCGCCCACACCTCCCTCCACAAACTCTTGTTTTGAGGCCCTGTGCCAGTATTTAGGCTATTCTATATTTGAGTGTTGTCTTTTCACAATACCGCAAGTGGAAAGCATCGCAGATATTCAGGTTATGAAGCTATTATCCATGCCCCAATTGGCCAGTTTAGTAGGAAGGAGATTACTGAAATTGTGGGGAATGTAGGGCCTACTCCACCCTTGTGTTTGTGACTGTCAGGTCAATTGTGGAGAATGTAGATCCTACGCCACCCCTATCTATGGGATTGTCATGTCAATTTTGGATAATGTAGGGCCTACTCCACCCCTGTCTTGCGACTGATATGTCAATTGTGGAGAATGTAGAGCCTGCCCCACCCTATCTTTGCGAGTGATACGTCAATTGTGGAGAATGTAGAGCCTACTCCACCCTGTCTTTGCGACTGATATGTCAATTGTGGAGAATGTAGAGCCTAGTCCACCCTGTCTTTGCGATTGTCATCACAATTGTGGAAAAATGAAGAGCCTACTCCACCCATGTCTCTGCGAATGTCATGTCATTGAATGTCAATTTTATTCGCCCCCACAGGCCCAGTAGTTGCTGGTGTGGTCGGATACAAGATGCCTCGCTACTGTTTGTTTGGAGAAACGGTGACCATTGCCAGCCGAATGGAATCTCTTGGCGCCAGTGAGTATAGAAATTCAAGATAACAGTATGCATCTTACAAATGATGTCTGGGTGCGAATAAAGAGAATCTAGGCTATAGAAAGCCTGACCGAATATATTTGTAAATCATATGAAGTTAGGAAATCGTGTACGGTACAGCCGGAGATTTTTTCCTGTCCGACAGCCTTTCTTTTTACACCAATCAACCTTGGTCTTCAGTTGCCACATGAACAGGTACAATAAAAACGTACATGAGATACAACACATATCACGAATCGTTAGATTCTTGGTGTGTGCTTTAGAATAGGTTTACCGGAAGACTATACTGTGAAGTCATGTGGCTCTGTCAGTATGTAGGCACCTCTTCCCACTTCCCTTATATGTGTTGTAATTCCTTGGTTCAGATTATCGGTGATCCATGCTCATGATGGTAATCAGTTATCAGTTAGTTTTTCTCAGAATCTGTTACCTTCACTCGGCAGCTGGACGAATTCATATCAGCCAGGCGACTTACGACAATCTCCAGGAACTTGGTGGTTTCCAGATGGAAATTCGCAAGGACGATGTGGACGATGTGATCGCGGTAAGTTGCATGCTAGCCTATATCTGATGCGGAAGGGCGTTGAACTGATGATAGAAAGTCGTGCGCAATAAACCACTCTCCCTCGGCCCGACTTCGTGTATTACAAGACCTTCACCTTCCGTCCTCAGTTGCAATAGAAAAGGATTTGAAAAGGGACACTAATACCCAGGACACTCTTAGCCATCACATCAGACCATGGTCGGTGTAAAGTCAGACCATGGTATTCGCGATGATATTGACTATATGACACTGGTACGGAAGCATAGATAGGACATGGGTGAAAATTATTGTTCCGTCCACGAAATTATTTCCGGCCCGGAGATACATCTCCGACTCGGAGATAATTATCTCCGACCCCGAGATACATCTCCGACCCGGAGATAATTGACCAATGAGAGTCTGCGTGTCGGAGATGTATCTCGGGGTTGGAGATAAGTTTCTCCGGGTCGGAGATGTATCTCGGGGTCGGAGATAAGTTTCTCGGGGTCGGAGATAATTTCGTGGACGGAAAAATAATTTTCACCCATGCCCTATCTATGCTTCCGTACACTGGTAAGTGACTGTTTTGATGAGGAAGAAATGAATTGTGATTAAGTACTGTTTTCTTTACAGTGTGACCAGGCACTGAGCATGGCGTTGAAGGGTAACCTGTATACATACTGGTTGTTCGGACGAGAAGGCATGATCAGAAAAACTGGAGTAGAAACGTCTTCCGGTTCAGACTTTTCCGAATACGACGAGAAGCCTTCGCATGAACCCGGTAAGTATACGTAAACGTGACAAATTTTAGAATGACAATTTGACCAAGAATTAAAAAAATGTGAAAATATTTATGGATGAATAATACTGGAAAATTTGGTGTTGAGTATCAGATAAGGAAGAACGGAGGGTACCGGTATTGGGTAAAGGTGAACGCATTCGACCTCGTGAACTTTTTACCTCGTGACTTCATGACCCCGTGACCGTTTGACCTCCATTGTTCCCTCTGTTCCTGTTTCTCGTGAACTATTAACAAATGTTAGCCGCTTTGTCATCTCGATCCCCTTTGTCCCTTTGGTACCGCTTTTATCCTCGTGAATTTTTAGTACAATGTGGAAACCAATATACATCTTCGTTTTGTCCTGTTCCAATTATCCATTGACACTAAGTTCAATACCGATCATTGTAAAAGGAAATTTATGGTCCACAACTTTTAATGTATAAGACACCGATCCGCTTTATACGAGAACCAGCCAGTTATTCCTTCATCCATTTCCGAAAAACATCTCATCTTTATTCTTTGATCGAGCCAAATATATTATCCGCTGAATCAGGGATAAAAAAATATTGGGAATCAGTATATATGCTTTTTTTACGTGCGTCCTCATGCTATGGCTATCGTCAAGCTTCAGTGATTTTGCATGTATAGGAAACTAGCTGTTCTTTGTCCATATACATTGGGCGCTTTGTCCTTTTATGGAACGGTCGCCTATTTAAAGAAGAAGGGCGTTAAATATTACTTCACACAAAATGAGAAGAACGTTAATCACGCAGAAAGAGTTATTTCCCTTATATGTGTTGTAATTAGGCCTATCACAAATGTATGTACAGATATGTTATTCACACAAAAGAAAACAAAAAACATTTCGTTATAACGAGATTTTGCAAGTTATTGTACACGATTACCATCACCGATCTCACAGATCCTTGAACCAGAGAGCCCTGATGGAAGTGAACAAAGAGAATGAATCGCTAGTGTGGAAGGAGCTATACTTAGATACCTCGTAGAAAGGTCGAAAGAAACGACAGAAGACGAATGTAGCAAAGTGCCCCTGTAAATTTTGATTAGACAATATTGTGTTAGATGTGTATTCCAAAGAATTTATCAAGCGAAATGGAAACAGAAATTGTTTAAAGTCCACCGTAGATTTCGAAGGACTGTAATTAATATATACAACTACTCGATTTGATGAACGAGTCTATGAAAACGAAAACTACAAATGGTACAAAAAGATCAGGATGCATTATGGCGTATTAAAAAGACTAGTATTCCAGTACCCCCTGCATACTCTCGCCCCACCCTATCCCGCGCCACACCTATGCAAGCCTGGCCCATGGAAAACCCCAGGTCTCTCGCCCCACCCTATCCCGCGCCACACCTATGCGACCCTCTGTGAGTGAGTGAAGCGGAGTAGGAGGAGTACGACACGGCGCTGTGAGTGAGTAAAGCGGAGTAGGAGCAGTAGAACACGCCACGGATTATACTAGTAGTGATATTAAAAACATTTCGTCGTAGAGGTAGAATAGAAAAATGGTGAAATATGTAGGTTGATCTATAAAATTCGGGAATTGTATTCCAGAGAAGTACATCGAGATATATAGGTGTATGGAGTTTCGCTGTTTAAGAAATAAATGTTAGTTTTCCGTCCTCTAACTGCCCAGATAATGGATGGTAAAACGGAATTGCCTATTGTTTTGAGATGAAACCGCAGGCTGAGTCCTAAAACATAAAGGCAATTCCGTTTTACCATCCATTATCTTGGCAGTTAGAGGACGGAAAACTAACATTTATTTCTAATCTAAAGCATCATTTATAAATTTTACCAATGCTAAATAAAAGAATAAATGTGGTCATCGTACTCATTTGAAATTCAATTTCCCCTGACAACAAACGCGGATAGACCCGTCCAGATAATCTTTTCTGGTGTTCCACCGGGACCGGTCTATTCTATCAGACGAGGGGTGTGGAGGAGGGGGAGAGAGGGGGGGGGGGGGGGTGCTGAAGCTCAGGGAACGATATTCCTGTATTTCAGTGCAGAAGATAATGTTTACTCTCGTTTTAAAAATTACAGACTTCATTTAGACGCGATCTTATGTGCGATGAAGAATCATTTATACCAGATTCCAATAATCATCTCACACCGATTACGGCGTTGAACTGTACGACTTCGAGACAGTTGTCGTCACAGTTTTGCTGACTCCGCTCTCGAGCAGCGCGTGAGTTTACAGCCGACACAAGTCTTGTCAAGAGCACTACAGCAATTTACAACCCCATATATCAACACAACTTAGCTGAAACAGCGGTCAGACTGAAATCTATCGTGAGTGACAGCTGTCGTCATTGCAATGTTACGTGCGTCATTAATCAATTCATTACGATTGCCACGCCCTCGGATACACAGACTCAGCGAAACGACAAGAATCATGCAAAATAATTCGCACTTTTAGCCTTTCGAGTCGCAAAACTAAGTGAAAACAGATAATGTGGTCAATAATCTATTGAAAGTCGAAAATCGCGTGTAATTCTCACATA